>VZSF01003498.1:88809-162834 GCA_013398295.1 Chionis minor | reverse complement strand
CAGGTTTGTCAGGCAGGATTTGATTTATCCTCATCCATACTGGAGGATCAGGATCCAGGCAACTACAGACCTGTCAGCCTGACCTCAGTACCAGGAAAGATCATGGAATGGTTCATCCTGAGTGCACGCACACGGCATGTAAAGGACAACCAGGGGATCAGGCTCAGCCAACATGGATTCATGAAAGGCAGGTCCTGCTTGACCAACCTGATCTCCTTTTATGACCAGGCGACCCACCTGGTGGATAAAGGAAAGGCTGTGGATGTTGTCTATTTGGACTTTAGTAAGGCCTTTGACACAGCCTCCCACAACATTCTGCTAGGGAAGCTGGCAGCCTATGACATTGACAGATGTACTCTTTGCTGGGTTAAAAACTGGCTGGATAGCCGAGCCCAGAGAGTTGTGATCAGTGGTCCTAAATCTAGTTGGCAGCAGGTCTCAAGTGGTGTTCCTCATGGCTCGATTTTGGGGCCAGTCTTGTTTAATATCTTTATTGATGATCTGGACAAGGGGATTGAGTGCACCCTCAGTAAGTTTGCAGATGACACCAAATTAAGCAGGAGCGTTGATCTGCTTGAGGGTACGAAGGCTCTACAGAGGAATCTGGACAGACTGGATCCATGGACTGAAGCCAATTGTATGAAGTTCAACAAGGCCAAGTGTCGGGTCCTGCACTTCAATCACAACAACGCCAGGCAATGCTACAGGCTGGGGAAGAGTGGCTGAAAAGCTGCCTGGCGGAAAAGAACCTGGGGGTGTTGGTGGACAGTTGGCTGAACATGAGACAGCAGTGTGCCCAGGTGGCCAAGAAGGCCAATGGCATCTTGGCCTGTATCAAGAATAGGGTGTCCAGCAGAAGCAGGGAAGTGATTGTGCCCTTGTACTCAGCACTGGTGAGGCCACAGCTTGAGTACTATGTTCAGTTTTGGGCACCACAGTATAGGAGTGACATTGAAGTGCTGGAGCGTGTCCAGACAAGGGCAACAAAGCTGGTGAGGAGTCCAGAGAACAAGTCTTATGAGGAGCAGCTGAGGGAATGAGGATTGTTTATTCTGGAGAAAAGGAGACTGAGAGGAGACCTTATCACTCTCTACAACTACCTAAAAGGAGGTTGTATTCTTCTCCCAAGTAACAAGTGATAGGACAAGAGGAAATGGCCTCAAGTTATGCCAGGGGAGGTTTAGATTGGATATCAGGAAAAATTTCTTCATGGAAAGGGTAGTCAAGCATTGGAAGAGGCTGCCCAGGGCAGTGGTGGAATCACCATCCCTAGAGGTATTTAAAAGACAGGTAGACATGGTGCTGAGGGACATGGTATAGGGGTGGTTTTGGCAGTGATGGTTGGACTCAATGATCTTAAAGGTCTCTTCCAACCTAAGTGATTCTGTGATTCTGTAAAGCAGAATCTTTAAAACATGAGAGGTGGCTAGCTAAGGAGGGGTAGAGACATATTGCCATAGTGGGCTATTCTGGTTAACCAAGGGGCTTGTTCCTCAAGGGCAGTCATTGGCTACCCATTAGGTATGCTGCAATTCCATGAGCTGGGACTGTGAAAGACTGTGAGCTTTGAGATGAGGATGGGAATGCTCCATGGGAGCAGCATGTTAAAGAAACTGAGGCAGGACAGTCCCACTGGTCTTAGGTTTTTATTTGAATCTCTGCATCTGTTAAACCCTCCAGGTAATGGAGAATGTATACAGTGAATGTCTAGATGGCAAGAAGTCAAGGCCTCCGTGGAAGCAGTTGACCTCTAGTATGTGTATATTATGTGCTTACTGCAACTTGCAGTTTCCAAATACAGTAATTGCGGCAAGCCTGCGCTTCAGATTCCTATCAACTGCCCTACAGTCTGTTTTGCAGAGCCTTGCCACCAGGGAACTGATCCAGTCTGCTGGGGAGACAGCTAGATTTTGGGAAAACTTGGACTGTGCATTGCCAGAATATAACTTTGCCCCAGTAAAGCAGGCACAACAGGAGGAGAGGTACTAGGCTTCTCCATACTATGTGACTCTGAAGCAGAAGGCTTGATCCTGGTCACCTGGTCCTTGATCTTGCTGCTGTGTGTTTTGGTAACACTAAGCTGCTACTTGTGACCACCTCCAGTTGTGGTGCTAGCTGAAGCTTCCGCGTTTAACTTTTTCTTTCCAGTATGCCACCTCTTTGAGTGGGTAAAAACTTGCCTGCTTCCCTTCTTAAGCAATGGACTGGGATACCTGCCAGCACTCTCACTAGCCAAAACCAAGTTTTTATGTGAGTTTAAACTCTGAGTTGCTTCCAACTTCCTGTGACTTGCTGAGCGCACCCTCAGGGTGTGCAGACCTCTCAGCTGCTTCCTCTGTGGTGCTATTCTTTTTTTTTCTGCCCAGTTTGCCTTGCACACTGTCTCTTGCTTGTAGCTTTGCTCAGCTTTCTTGCCCTCGGGGCAGAGTGTATAACGCCATTCTGCTCTCCCACCACTTCACTGTTTTTTGCTGTCTTGGATTTGTGCATCATACTCTCACAGATGAGCCTTCACCGCTCATCTACCACATCAGCTTGTTTCCTAAGATGGAGCCTCTGCTGGTATCCTGCTTTGGATTTCTTCTTTGCCACCTTGTAGTCAGAAAACCTGCAGACACTTACTCTCTCTGCTTGCCTTTCTGCCCCTTCCTGCCCCTATTTTCTTGGATTTTGCTCAGAAATGGCTGTGCCATAGGTCTGAAAAGGGGAAAATAGCATTTAGTGTGCTTCGTCCACAGCAGTACAAACATGGATCAGTGGGTGTAGAACAGCATGGTGACTAGCTAGCTGAGTCCCTCCTCCCCAGAGCTAGCTGCTGCCCTCTGTCAGTCTAGGCACCTCTGAGAGATTATCCTGCGTGTTTTTCTGATACCCTGTACTAATGCCGACCATGATGTAGACAGTCAGTGCATGGCATGACACAGTTACTACATAGTGTGCTGTGTAATTACTGGGGATCTGAAACAACTGTGCTTAAGGCTTTGCATCACCCTACAACAAAGCTGCTGAGGACATGCACAAAAATGCTGTTTTCCTAATGTTCTCTTGCTTAATGCTGCACAGGAGGACATAAGTCGAGGAGAAAAGCTTATGTGCCTTTGTCCATGTGTGAGTCAAGTTTCCAACCCTTTTACAGGTCTGCTGTTGGCTTTCAATGAGCCACTAAGTCTGGGTCTTGTTGCCATATCACATTTACACATCAGTAGCTATTTCTCTTCCCTCTGACAGACTGTCTGGCAGGAGACAGGATACGGTCTCTTACAATGTATATGTGGTTTTGGTGCAATAAAACCCAAACCCTGTAGGGGATTAATAATTGTTACTACCCCTACCAACTAAAAATAACTCAAATCTGTATGCCATATGGCATCTCTGGTAGCCTAGAGTGTCCTTGGTGCAGAAGTTGTTTCATCAATCATTAATTATTACACTTATGTTCAATTTAAGCACCTGAGTGGGCAGTCAGATGCACTTGAAATCTGTGTAATATTTCCTGATGGGAAATTGTCTCTACTAACAATAGCTGCATAACTCCAGGCTTTTCTCAAGGATGCATGTGTGGTAGTGGAGGCAAGTTAGAACACAGGAAATTCTGACTAAATATAAGGAAAAAGCTTTTGCCATGAGGGTGGTCAGAGACTGGACCAAGGCTCCTGAGAGACTGGGGGATCTCTGTCCTTGGAGATACTAAAAACTTGACTGGACAAAGCCTGGAGCAACCTGCTGTAATGGGACGTGGTTTGAGCAGAAGATCAGACCTGCAGGGTCCAGAGGTCCTTCCCAACCTACCTCATTCTGTGAGATTTGTCAGCTGAGCTAAGCTGTGCTAGATATGATTTGGCTCAGGATGCGCTATTGTCTTTTGAGTTAAACTTCTCCATGTTGTTTTCTTCAATGTAGATAGTGATCCAGATGGACAGAGCAACGAAACGTATAGAGCCATGGAAGATAGCAGTCATTGTTGTGTCGGTGATAGTAGGCTTAGCCCTCGTCATTGGCTTGATAACATATTTTTTATGCCACGGTAAGTGCATCACTTTTGTTTTCAAAAGTCTTCAGGAATCTCTTGTGTTTTGCTTGCTACTCTGGTTTTGCCTGATGATTTAGGTATACAGTTCACCCCTAGTACAGAATTGGCACTCAGGCCAATTTACTAGACCCTACTCAAGATCTGAACTGATTAGAAAACCTGCAAGAATACTTAAAATATCATTTACTTGAATCAGAGGTTTAAATTTTGTCCCTCTTTTTGTTTCTTGTCTTGCCTTGGTGCCTCCACTGCTATCAATGATTAACCAAAGGCTTCCAGTCTTCTGTGTAAGCCTGAGGGTATGCCTAGTACTCAGGCTATGCGTAGTAAGCTTGGTCTTGAACGGGGTTTTTGCAGAAACTGAACCTGGCATCTCTAGCTAAGGATATTCCAGAAAGAGAGAGGGCAGAGGTTTAGGCTTCTTAGAGCCCAGGAGTCCAGTTTCGGTAGCAGATGAATAAAGCCAAGCCGTTCCATCCCCAGTCTCTGACATACCAGCGTGAGGAGTTTTGAAATTCCTGCTGGGATGGAACTAATCATGTTGCTGTCACAGCTCACTGAGAGTCGATGAGGCCATGGCTTGCATTAGGACACTAGACAGAGCAGTGGCAGAGCTACAGCTTTGCTTTGCTTTTTGCTAACTCTGCATTATGGGGCCCTCTCCCTGCCATTCACCCGAGAGCCAGACTTTAAACTTAACCTGACTGCTGAATGGATGCAAACAGCTCTGGGCCACCTGCCTCTCAGAGGGGCAGGGACACGCCACAGTGCAGCTAGAGGGGAGTGAGTTTGTCTACTAAGTCAGAACAGACATACGTGTATCTTGTGCTGTGCTCACCGCAGGCTGATGGTCCCCAGAGGAATGTTGTAGTGGGTGTAACTTAGAGCTACTTGGGATGGTCCTCAAAGTAGAAATGAGCCCCTAGCTGGTCCATGGAGCAACAAGATGATCCAGAGCCCCCTTTTCCCAAAGTGCTGCTGCTAAAGCTGTAATTCTGCAACTGACAGGGTCACAGCCAGAACCTGGGAGCCTCACTTGTGCCATGCTCTGTGGGGTGCTGTGCATGTCTGAATTGTACTGAAGGAGATCAGCCCTTTCCTTTTCTCTGTAGATCAGGACCGATATTACAATGCATCTTTCTTAATCACCAATGTCCAGTATGATCCTCAGTATGAAAGGCAAACCACAGAAGAGTTCAGGCACCTGAGTGAAGAGATTGAAACCATGGTAAGCTAAGATGTTTCTCTGCTTCTGCCTGACCTATGCCTGACCTCCTGCAACTATGTGATTGGAAATAAAGAGTCAGAGGTGATTGAGCCTATTGTTGATCCCTACGTGGCTGGCCTTACTTTTCAAACCTTGCTGTAGTGGGTTAAAGATGCATTGCTGACTGTGCATGAGCAGATAGTAAGCATGGGTGCTGTCTGTTCCAGCAGCACTGTGGTGGAACAAGCACCCACAGAACAGAAGGGACAGCAAAATTGGCCAACTCAGCTGTTTATTTTGATTCTGCATCCTCTGATGGAAATTTAGCAATAGTTTTGATGTAGATGTGAAGCTCTGAAGGCATTTATTTTCTTGTGTTTTGGAGGATCACGAGACTTGTATCTTGAGAGCATGTACATATTACAGGTCTATTTTAACACACTTTCTGCCTTTAACAGATATCTACAGTATTCAAGGGGTCCTTTCTAAGTAGAAGGTACATCAGGTCCCACGTTGTCAGTCTAAGGTAAGTAAAGCGAAGGTTGGGAATAAGCAGGGATGTAATAAATGTCCTTTCTTCCTACCCCTTGACCATATGGAGTGCGCCTGGTTGTTTGTGCTTGGGTTACGCCAGCAGGATGACTAAGTCTTGGCCAGTTGTCCCTCTCCTTCAGTGCTAACAACACTGAAGGCTCAGTTACCTTCAGAGGTCAGCAAGGAATAGATATTTGGGCTTATACTTCTGCAGATTGATTAACTGAACACCAGTTGACTGTGGTTGTGATGCAGTAACTGAATTACTAGGTGATCCCAGCCTTCACTACTTGTTAAGGGCTTGAGAGATGCAGAGACAGCTCTTTATTCCACTTCATGCTTCCTGTGGAAGCTCAGGCTGGTGTTTAGCCCTTTGCATGGTGTACAGAAGGAGATGACTATTCTGCCTCTCTGAAGAGGTTTGAAGGAATAAATGATTCCAATGTGAGATAACCTGGATGCAGAGTTGAGGGAAGGAGGGAAGCGGGACATGCAGGTATAAAGGTCCCATGTGAGAGCTTTTAAGTCTTTCCTCTCTCTGCAGTAATCATGTATCACTTTCAGTGATAAGAGCCATCACTTCCCTCTCCTTCACATTACTTTGGTTTAGAGTTGTATTTCTATAAGGCTCAATTCTGCTGTGGAATATTTTTCTCTAGACAGCAGAGTGCCAGACTTCCCACAAATGTCCTTCTTCACAGCATTTCTGGGCTTTCTTGCCTTTACCTGTCTCTAGATGGAATGAGTCATTTTCTTAAACTGTTCTACATTGTTTTCTGCTGCTGGTTTCTTCCGTAAGCCTCTCATACTGTATTTCAACTGAAATTACAGAACTTGGGAGCTAGACTTGAAACAACCTATTTACACTTTTTAGGTTGACCAAACAGTGTATCCCTTCCAACCTTGTTTTCACTACAGATAGCTTGTTGTGCAACTAGGCACTGGACCATTTTAGCTACATCTAAGGCTGTCTTTCCCTCTAGGCTTCAGTTAGTTTTCCTTTATGCCCCTTTGGGCCCAATATTTCATACTGATAGTAAGTGATCATGGCTTGCTCTGATAACTCAAACTATTGAGATTTTTGTCTCTAGATACAATGGAAGTAACTGGCCAATAAATGGACAAGTGACTTAAATGGAAAAAAATGCCCAAAGACCTTTTTGACTTCTGTGGCTCTAAACTAGGTCTTTTGAAAGGTTGTTAGGAATGTCCTGTTGGGTATCTGTTGAAGGATTTTAACTTGCTGTATTGTTCCTACCGCCATCTCTGTCCTACTGACTATGAGCTGCGTGGAGGCCAAAGGGAGTGATCTCTCCCTCCTTCTCTGCTGTACTGCTTATAACAGTTTGCAGAAAATTCCCTCTTATCATTGTTATAGCAAGAACCAAGCCTTTTGCTGCCTTCTGACATGTCATCATCTTCCTTTACTTGTGCACAGCTATGCTATTTGTTCTGTAGATGTCTGCAGACCAGACCCATTCTCATATAAAGAAGGCAGATGGTGCAAAGCAGAACAAAGAGGATTACTGGGCAAAGAGAGAATGACACCACTTTGTTTTTTGTTGGTTTGCAGCCCAGAACCTGGTGGAGTGCTGGCATCTGTTGTTCTGGTATTTAAATTTGCCTCGGCTGACAGTAAGGCAACAAGCTGGGGTCATGTCAACCGTGTGTTACACAGCAGGGTGCAAGCAATCTCCACATTCTTGAATGTTGACCAGTCTACCATTAGACTCACAGGCAAGTGCCTTAAGTTTGTGTTTTTAGCTTGGAATTTGTTCCTCATACTTTACTGTTCTTAGTGTAATGAGTTTCACTTTGCTAAGCAAATATGGGCTATTCTTGTTTCCTTCTTTTGCCTTCTCAAAATTGTGTGTTACGGCTGACAGCCTGGGAACTTGGAAAAAGTAGCATGAAAAGAACTAAAGCATTACTGGCACTGCTTTATGAGTGTGAGCTCTCCTCTGTGCACCAGAAGCTCTCTCTGTGTGGCCTAGCTCTGTTGAATGAGATAGTATTCCCCTCCTCCCCCTCCCCGCCCTGCACATCGTCAAAAAGAGGTAGAATTTTGTGACCGTGGGTTCACAGATTAATTTTTTAAGGCACACAGTGAAGTGGACAAGAACCTGTATCACCAGGTACTAAAATGCAGAGTCCTCAAGCTATTAAGAAAATGCAAGGCTGAGATGGTTCCCTTCTCCACCCCCTGCCATTTCCTTTGCTTATTTGACAGACTGCTGGAGCAAGTGTTCATAACAAAACCCTGAGGTTCCCTGAGCAGTCATCTTCTCCCATGAATCTGCCGCTGGTTACCATCAGAATCTGGCAGAGGACTTTATGTAGGAAAGAAATCAGTAACATTACAATTACAGCACTGAGGATGTGTGAAGACTGTTTTGACCACCTTGCCATACTGAACCTGAATAAATGCAGGCATTTACATCATGCACAGCTGCCAGCGCATGTAGATGTTACTTGGACCTGTTTGCAATGATCTGCTGCTTTTGTTAGCTTTGAACCAAGGCAAAAACGATGTATCCTTTGGCCTTACACTTTCAGTGAGGAACTGAGGCGTAATTGAACTTCTGCAGCAGAGCAAATTACTCCTTTTACGGTACTGTCACTCCATGCAGCAATGCAAGCCATTTAATTTATATTAGCTGAGTGCAGGGAGGGAGGCTGTGCTAGATCACATAGCAGTATGAGATATACTCACTGTGGTGTTTGCTTTTCATTTCAGAGTTGAATAAGGAAAAGGGGGATAACCTTTTAAACAACTGTAAGTACAAATGCTTTATAGAAAAGGTCCAGGGATGTGGTGCTATACGTCCTGTGTTTACAAGATTCTTATGCTTTTGATATGCAAGTCTGAAAAAATAACTTGTTAAAGATACTAGAGCAGTAGACAGTGCACGAGCCAGGGAAGACAGTTCATTTTCTTGCAGTCAGGCTGGCTCTGTAGTCTTTGCAGAATCATACATTCTGACTTGGCGGTGGGAAGCACTTCTCCGTTTTGTTGGTTATGGGAAGCGGGGACATGAAGATGAGCTGCTCTTTATGAGGTTTGCACAAGGACTACAGTTGCTGTGGACCAAGATTCTTGCTGGAATCTTTCCAAAAACATTTGCCCTTCTGTCCCCTCTTCCCTGCAGAAAGGTTTGGCAAATAGCTGTCTGTCAGATTTGAGCTAAACCTTGCAATATGCACGGAAAGGCCAAAGGGTGGGAGAGGGAGAAGAGCTGTCCACAGTGAGAGCAAGGCAGCGGCACAGCCCTGGCGATGCGCAGGTTCTCAGTTCATCTCCAGTTCTATGCTCCCCCGTGAGGTCCTAAAGCTCCTCTGGAAATAGGGAGACAGCATAAGTTCCCTCTCAGGGGACTACATCAGTCCCCTGCGTGGTCTTGGAGCCTTTGCACATTAGCTTTTCATCTTTAAATGGACTCTGAGAATTGACTGGTTTGAATCTAACTTTTTTCAGTGGAGTAATACGTGACTGTGCTGTTGACACAGTGGCTGTAAGTAAAGTGTTGGAGGAAGAGGACACTATTTTTTTGCTGCTGTTGTCAAAGCTGATCTGAAGGTGATCTGACAAAATCCTTTCTTTGTTTGCTTAGTTTGTGGGTGGGTTTTTCGTTTGGTTTAGTGGTTTAGGTTTTTTTGCAAACTAGTCTTCAGCAATTCTGTGACACTTAAAGCTATACTGACTATGTTGGTCTTGCCTTTGCTATACAGGTGGGATGCTTGCCTCCACTGAGGTCACAAGTGATGTCCAGTCTTGTGCATATTTTGGTGGTGATATGTGTATTAAAGCTTAGAGCTGCCCAGGTGTGGTTGTTTTTTATGTGTGGTTTCCTCAGTGTTTTCATACTCAATGTTTAAGAAGTCTTTTTTAAAAACAAACAGAAGCAAACTAAGGATGTTCCTTTTTATTTTTTTGGTACAGTACCAAGAGAGGTTTAATATTTAGATGAAACTTGCATCCTGTTATTATGAAAGCTATATGAATGTAAATGCTTAGGTTAATTATCAGTGCATGTCTTTGTGCCTAATAATCTCTGTGTGTACCTGTATGCACAGGCACACTAACGGTTACATGTTACCTTTCTCTACCTTTCTCTCTCTACAACTCTGGTCAAATATCAATCAAAGCAAGGTTTGTAGAAGCAATTTCTTTTTTTAACTAGGTAAACAGTTACAACTGGGGAAAGTAAACAGTGTCTCAGATATATAGCCTTCATCTCCCATAGGAGTACATACAGACTTCTGTGTCTGAAAACTGGCTTCATGGAATAGTAGTGACTCTTTTATCAAACGCTTTTGTTTACCCCACATCTATCCCGAGGTGCTTGTAGCCATGACAGTGGGTTTCCTTGCTGTTTGAGGCACTGCTATTTGTGAAGTCTTTATCTTGGCACCCCCACCCTGTTATGCCTTTGCCTGCAGCCATGTGGGCCTTTCCCAAAGCAACATCCCCATTTCCCTCAGCAGAGGGAAATCAGCTAAAGTGGACCTGCCTTTTCTTTGACAGGCTGTGGAATACGAAGACAGACATTCTCCTTCACAGGAGTGGAGAGAATAATTGGCGGGCAGCGTGCGCGGGATGGGGAATGGCCGTGGCAGGCTAGTATTCAGCTGGATGGCATCCATCGCTGTGGCGCATCAGTGATCAGTAATACGTGGCTAGTGACTGCAGCCCACTGCTTTAGAGGGTAAGTCATCAGCACCTTTCTGATCCTACAGGCCTTAGGACTCTTGGGTACTCTGACCTTTTATGGCCCACTAATGTCTGTATTGGCTGAAAGATAATGAAGTTTGGCTCTTCTCTGTCCTGTTAGGCAAATCTGGCCACATTGTGTTTTGATTCTCAAATGGAGAGCTGAGCTTCAAGTCTGTGACATAACCTCAAATATCTTGCAGACAAAGAGATCCTCGGAGGTGGACTGCCAGCTTTGGAATTCTGCTGAGACCTCCAAAACAGAAAAAACTCATCCGAAGAATTATCATTCATGAAAGATACAGCGACTTCGTCCTTCATCACGAATACGATGTGGCTGTTGTAGAACTTGCCTCTGCTATTGAGTTCACAAGTGATGTGCACAGTGTGTGTCTTCCTGAAGCATCTCACATCTTCCCAGACAACGCTTCCTGTTTTGTCACAGGTTGGGGAGCTTTGAAGAATGATGGTGAGTGTCACTTGCCTTCCCGTGTCATGTCACACATGTATCTGAGAAGACCGCTGGTAGTTTTATGGGGTTTTTTTGTTTATTTTGGGTTCCTTAGACTTGATTTTTGGTAGGTGCATATGCTAATGATATTCCTGTGACTTAGTTTGCTACTTTTTTTTCTGGCTTGGTCAGTGGATTGGAATATGGGGGAAAGACCCTTCAGGTTAGCTTTACAGGTGTNTTTTTTTTTTTCTGTTGCTGGATGCATTGTGTTGGTTGAATACATTCTGTTCTCCATTCCCAGAGGCTTGATCCCTCTGGGTTTAGCTGTGACGCGAGCTCCTTTGCCATTCAGCTTCATCATAGATGTATCATGACAATTTTCATCAGTTATTCTCTCTTCAGTCATAAATCAGGCTTCAGTTCATCCAATGACTTGAGTGACCTTCATTCAAATTAGTCCCTGTCAGTGAGGTTAGAGATGATGGGACTATAAATCTGTTTATGGGAGCAATTGAACTATATAGGTTGTGTTTCATGATGGACTCCCAGGGTGTGTAGTGATTGTCCAAAGCTATATTGCAGTTATGCAAATGGGTCTTTCCAGTGATACCAAGGACTTATCTTGTAGCCTACAGTTGAATTCAACACTGAAACATGTGCAAAAATCCCTTAGCCCATTATGCTAAAGAGCATCTGGTAAGGATGAAAGATAGAGAAGGGTTATGTTTGGGCACAAGTGAAGGACTTTTGGGAGGAGGTGGAATCTTTCTTCTTCCTGAGACATTGTCTGGGTAGCTCCCTTCATTGCCTGTAATGACAGAAAAGCTGTAGGAAAATCTGGCTGCTCCTAATCCTTGAGTGTTTTAGGTTGTATGCCCTGTCTGCAAATTCTAATGCCACTTCTTCTAGGCCGCAGTGTTAATGAGCTTCGACAAGCAGAAGTGAAAATTATAAGCACTGCAACTTGTAATAGAAGACAAGTGTACGGTGGAGCAATAACACCTGGAATGTTGTGTGCTGGATATCTGGAGGGACAGGTGGATGCCTGCCAGGTAAGTTTTTTCATAGGTAATAGTAAAAAGGAAATAGGTGGAGTGGGAGGTGATGTTTCCTAGAAATAAAACATACTTTCAGGAATCTTGATTAAGTTTATGGGGTTCAATGTTTTGACAGATGTAAATGAAAAGCTTCATGGCTCATAGCTGAAGTCTGCACTTAAGTGTTTAGGGTTTATATATAATGCATATGTGAGAGAATACAAATGTGAGGGTGTGGAGTGGGAGAGACTGAATTAGACATAGGCTGTCAGCCTCTGTCT
Source organism: Chionis minor (assembly GCA_013398295.1). Lineage (NCBI taxonomy): Eukaryota > Metazoa > Chordata > Aves > Charadriiformes > Chionidae > Chionis > Chionis minor. The sequence goes on along the minus strand of VZSF01003498.1, from coordinate 150,580 downwards.
TGTCAGTAAACAGCATGGATGTTGTATTATAGCTGTGGTCTAGAGACAAGTATCTGTCAGTTGTAACAGAACAACTTGAGGCTTGCTGCATTAGCAAGTTGAACACTGTTCGTTCCTGACTGTTGGTGTTTTTCTCCTTAGGGTGACTCTGGTGGGCCACTGGTGCATGCGAACTCCAGAGGAATCTGGTATCTTGTGGGAATAGTGAGCTGGGGAGATGAATGTGGCAAGGCAAATAAACCAGGAGTGTACACACGAGTGACTTACTATCGAAACTGGATCAACTCCAAAACAGGCATCTGAAACCTGCAGAGGGTTACGTTTTGTGGGCTGTGTACGGCTATTTCTCTGACACATTCTGCTCTGTGGTTATCCTCTTAACAGCTGCTGGCTTAGCTTGTGGTCATGTATCAATTGCCAGCAAGCTCGGAGTAGTCTAGGACTTGAAATTGGTTTGGCCTATAGCCAGACAGGAACAGACTTCATCCATGTGACAGCTGTTTGTTCAAGAAGTACCCTGTCAAAGGGGCTACTGCCTTGGTCTCTGTGCAATATACTGACCCTTTTTTCACCGTGGCCAAATGTCTTGGCCCCTACTTTTATACCCAGGCAAAGTGTTTGAGCCCAAACAATCATTTACCAGCATCCGAGACGCGTTTTAACTAAAATGTGGCCTGCCCATTTGCTGTGTGCTCCCAAGGCCCCATCTGTCGGTAGACCAGCTACAATCCAGCCCCTGACTCCAAGGCTGCTGCGCTTCTGAATTCTTCTTGAGCTTTTTCCTGCATCGTTCCAGGGAGTGTACTCTAATGAAGAACTGAAGATGGCTTAGAGAAGTCCTGGTTCCTAATACCATGGTTGGACCGTTACTTCAGTGAATAGAGAATTTGTCCTTGCTGTGTTGTCCCGAAAAAGGAACCAGTGGAAAACACCAGCTTCTGTCCACCTTCTTTGAACAAGTGTATGTGCACCCACTCATCGCTTCATATGAGCAGCCGCTACCACAGCGTTTGTTGAGAGAGTGATTGCTGGACTTAAGACCAAAAACAACTTTACGTTCATACCAGTCTGTTGTCATACAAGAATATTTAACTGAATTAATTTCCATTTTTAACTTTCCAGATTGTATTGTTCTGAATAAAAGTCCTTGGCTTTTTGTGCAGGATGGAGAATTGCAGCAATTTAGTATGACTGTTGCCAAAAATCCCCCTCTCAAACTGCTTATTCTTGTGAATGGTGTTCTCAAGTCTTTGTAATTTAATACATGCATCTTCAGTTGCATCCTTAAAAAAAAAAAAAAAAAAGGTTTTTGTATTACGGTGGAAATACAGGTCTCCTTCAGAGCAGGGCAGAACTTCTGACCAGTAATCTTATGCAAAGATCTCTCTTCTGTCGGAAAGTAAGAATTTTCTGTCTCATTGACAGACCGTGGCTAACTCATTGATCTCGACCACACATACTTCATATTCTTTCTGATTTCATGTTTTCAGGAGCCCATATTTCCATCTGTCATGTGGATCTCAAACATTTTCTACACCACAGCAGCAGAACACACCTATTCTTAGTGAGGATGCTTTCCTTGGTGTGCCCACAGACTCTTTGCAACACTTTGTGTAGATGCTGATCCTGACAACAGCAAGTGCTGTGATCTTAGTTGCTAGGTAATGAACCACTCAATTGCTGTCTTTCCAGGTATGGTCAGAAGAGAAAGAACTCAGCAAAGGAGATATCAGCCACACTGCCAAGACTCGGAGATGGTCCAGCCTGGCAAGCAAGCAAGAATCTTATGCCAGGCTGGAAAAGGCAAACAGCAGGCTTTCAGCATGCTCATAGTTAGAAGATCTGGGAGAAACAGGCCCTCAGTGATTGCAGTCTTAGGATCAAATTGTCCAAATTGAGTACAAGTCAGTTGACATAGTTAATGGCAGTTCAGGGGAACCCCTATGTACTATGCAACTTGCCGCAAAGGCTGCCAAACAGAGCAGCAATCCAGCGAAAGACAAGGGTCTACAACTGTTGTGTTTTCTATGTTTGTATATATCAGGAAATCTGCACTTAAAAAAATTTTCTCAGGGAACTTTTCTTGTGGAATGTTGTTAAGCCCTAAAAAACCTCATTTTAGTCCCTTAAGGAGGACACAGTTTTGAATCATATTGCTTGTAGAGGAACCATAACAGTCATGTATGACAGGTATACATTAATTTTTTTTCTTGTTGGTAGCAATTATCTTACCAGGACAGTGAATAGAAATTTAATCATGAAGAAAAGCATCATTACAAGATGCCATGGATTTCCAGGACCCAAAGCACTTTAGGCTTGAGTTTTCAAAGCGCTTCCCCATCCTGCTGGATTTCATTGTAACCTGGAAACTTAGTATCTTTAGGCTTGGAAATCCCAGCTATCTCACCAGTTCCACAAAACAGGTAAGTAGATGTAAAAAAAAAATTTTGTTTTGCACCTGTGAACTTTCCAGTTGTGCTTATTTTGGGTAAAAAAAACCCAGAAAGCCCTTAAGCATTTTGCTCTGTATCAAGGGCTGCAGTAAATATCATTCTCCAGAGCAGTGCACACAAGGCTGAAAAAGTGAAATAATTTGCTTAAGGAGCTACCAGTTCTAAGCATCTACTCAGAGAAATGCAGTACCTGACCCACCTTAACGCTGAGAGCCAGCACAATGCGGCCAGGCGAAATGGGGCTGAAGAGGACCTGACATCTACATGCTGTATGTTTTGCGAGCCTTTATTTTGGTCTGCCTTGTGGAGTTTTCCTGATAGCAGCTGGAACAAGTCTTCTGATCCATTTTTTTCTGGAAGCAATGACGTTTACATGCTTTGAGCCCCCTTGGTGATGCAAAGCAGTATAAATGGAGACTGTCAAGAAAAGCAGTAGAAAGATGACCCCTCATCCTCTGGGAATGTTGGTGTGGATGGATGTGATGGGTCTGAATCCCTTACTCATGGCAAAACTACACTGATGTCAGACCTGTCTCACCTTTCCTGAGGGGAAATTATGGAAACCTTAAACAATGTGGGCAGCAAAAATGTTTTATTTGGTTTAGATGGCCTAGCAGATTTGTATTTCTTTTAAGCTGCAGCCTCATGTATTTACGAAGCCACAAGCTTCGTCTTCTCTCAGCCATGTTTTCATAGGAATTAACATCCTCGCTCAAGGCAGAATGGGATGTATCTAACTATACAATCATGCATGACACACTGGAATGTAATTTATATATAAATTCAATAAAACGTGTTAAAAATTTACCTTCTGTTTCAGGTACTTGTTGATTTCCTGTGTCATGGTAAGCAGCTGTAAGATGGCGACTTCTGTTTTAGAACATGTTACACTGATCCTATACCATGTATTTATGTACTGGTTTTTATGAAGTCTTCACCATCTGGTTTTACTGACGTGTTAGAAGAGCATTACTGGAAGAAGAGCATAACTGTTTGAAGAGCAAAACACCATCCAGACTTGGACAGAAGTTACCCCCCTGACCAGAAGTTACCCAAATTTGTGTGCAGGCAAACAGGTCTTGTGTCAGCCACTAGAGGGTGAATCGTATTGCAGAAGAACCTTAAGCCCTTGACATCTGGTGGTGCTCTGTTTCAGCTCAGTAGAGAGGATCTGGAGAACAAGGCGCCTGTGTCTGTGTTGCCTTCATGATGCAGAGATGCTACACGATTGTCTTGCAAAGTTTGAGGAGACTACAGCTGTTCAGCTTTTAGCATAGGCCTCTGCGGCACCGGGTGAGTTTCAGTCTTTTGCCCCATCAGAAAGTTGGCATCAAATGCTCCCTTTTAAGTATGTAAGTACACTGTGCTATTGCTGTGAGCAAGGGGCTGAGCAGGTTTCACCTACTTCTCTGCCACACCATAGCCAAACCTTTGCCCTGTGGAAGGGTAGACTGGACAGGCACGTTGTCAGGTATTGTTGGCATCATGGGTCTCTTTTCTGAGCTCATCAGCCTTCCTGCAAACAGGACAGCAGAGAGCAGCAGTAATTTTGAGAATCTGATAGGATGGGAGGTTTGCTGCAGTTTGCTTTGACGAATTCTGATGATTCATGTAGGTCAAAGACACTTGGCAGATTTCTCCTCGTCCCTTTCCTGTCAGGATGGGAAACTTGGTACAAATCGCACCATATTCTGAGCTAGAAGAGCAAGCTCTTGGTGAATGAAGCACACTGGAGGTCATTAATCCTGGTCTATAATACCTAACAGCTGAAGGGGTGGTCTTGAAATTTGAGATTATCTAAGAGGGTAAAAAGGAGTTGTAACAGCTTTATTGCAGTATTACAAGACACGCCAGGTTGGCTATGGATGGGAAAGTGGCAGTGTGTTTCGAAGAACAGTAGCCCTTTTGTCACATCTTACTGAGTTGAGTGCAATAAAGGGAGCTGTGGACACAGACTTCTCAAAAGACATAATTTTAACAAATCTGGTGTTTTATGTCTTTTGGGGTTTTTCTTATAGCTTAGAGAAAACTGCTTTCTGTTCAGTTTCTGACATCACATGCTCTGTATGTGACACTTAAAGCATTTATGAGCCTTCAGTAGCTGACAACTGTGCCATGACCCAAGGATATGTTCAGCTGGTATGGTTGTATCTGGCTGGAGAAGCTATGTCAACAGAAACTCTGTTAAAGGGTTTGAAGTGAAGAACTGAATAGAAGAATAGCTCTCATGTTCTTCTGTATGTGTGGTTGAACCAGGACCCTTTTATAAAACACAGCTGTCAATATTTCAGCTTGCTTGGGGTCTTTGACCCATTATTGCTGCAAAGAAAACTTCAAAACTCATCTGGCTCAGATGTTCAGAATAGTTCAGAAACAAATATAATAAATGGCAGTTAATCTGCTTTATTTAGGGTACAGTTTTATTTTTAATCGAACCCATTCTTAAATGACACTTCCTTTGAAGAATACTTTGTTTGCTATTCATTGCTGGTGGCTTTTCTCTCAGGTGCCAATAAACTGTTTCCGTAAAGACAGAGAAAAGGCTTTTGGGAACTTGTCACCTAAATATGCAATTACTTCCTTTTATGTAAGCTTGAATAGGTCCAAGAAATACATGGCATATGTCCGATTCACTTGACTAGCTACTGAATTCCTTTCTCCTTCCAGTAAACCTGAAAGGTTGCGCTTGTTATATGGTGTCTGTCCCCTCAGGTCCTGTGCTTTCTGTCTTCCAGTTGTGCTGCTGGGCAGTCCCTTCCTTAAGGAAGGACTTGCCATCAGCCTAGCATCCAGAGCCTGTTTGAACCATAGATCATTCTCTGTAAGTCAGCACAGCCAGCTGCCTGCAACTGTCACCCATCTCTGACCTTCCCCAGGCTCTTGGGATCACCTGCAGGCTGCAGCCTTTGGAATCGTGACCCAGACGGTCTGGCACTGTTCTCCAGGCCATCAGAGATGACCTGCATACCAAGGCGAGCTGTTACCGGGATCATTCCTTCCCCAGGAGACAGACCAGATGGAGGAAATAATGTTTCCTGTGCTAGAGGGTGGAGAGAACATTAGAAAAAACTTTTTTTACGGTGAGAGAGGTTGAACATTGAGCAGGTTGTCAGGAGAGGTTATGGAGTCTCCATCGTTGAAGATATGCAAAACCCTATTGGACGTGAGTCTGAGCACCCCAGTCCAGCTGTCCTTGTTTTGAGCAGGGATTTAGGGTTAGACCATCTCCAGAGTTCCCTTCCCACCTATTGTGGTTTAGCCTGGCAGGCAGCTAAGCACAACGCTGCTGTTAGCTCACTCCTGCCCCCACCCAGTGGGATGGAAAAGAGAATCAAAAAAACCCATCAACAAACCCCATAACAGCTGTGGCTTGAGATGAAGACAGTTTAATAGGGCAGACAAAGAAGAGAAAATAATAATGATAAAAGCATATCCAATACAAGTGATGCACAATGCAGTTACTCACCACCTGCTGTCTGATACCCAACCTGTTCCTGAGCAGTGATTACCACCCCCCCTACCCCAGGGCCAACTCCCCCCAGTTTATATGCTGAGCATGATGTCATATGGTATAGAATATCCTTTTGGCCAGCCGGGGCCAGCTGTCCCGGCTGTGTCCCCTCCCAGCTTCTTGTGCAACTCCAGCCTACTCGCTGGCAAGGCAGCATGAGAAGCTGAAAACTCCTTGACTTAGTGTAAGTACTACTGATCAGCAACAAAAACATCAGTGTGTTGTCAACATTATTCTCATACTAAATCCAAAACACAGCACTATACCAGCTACTAGGAAGAAAATTAACTCTGTCCCAGTTGGAACCAGGACACCACCTAAGCCACTCTGTGATTCTGTTCTCACAAAGTGCCTAGCAGCTTCAGGGAAAGGCACATGGCCATGGCTAAGTGGTGGGTACCATCTCAGATGAGGTGACTGCCCCTCAACTGTTTCTGTGACAGGTGAATGCTCTAGTAGACAACCTAAAGAAGACTGACACCAGGTTGTCTTCATACTTGACCCTTGGATGCAGTACCCAGCACTGTTGTCCCCAACTTGTCTAGCACTGTTACCACTGATTGAGTAATCAATGAGAATAGCAGGGCACAGAAGGGAAAACAATCCATTCTGCACCTCCTAGGCAGAAAGCAGGTTACCCAAGAGTCAGCTCAGCCAGAAGGTCTCACAGGGAGGCAGAGAACCAAGTGGGACCCTCATTTGGTACTGAGCAGTCCTGCCTGAAGCACACTGCATTCTTCCATCAGAGTGACTCAGCTCCTGAACTGTGGCTGAAAGGACAGCCAGAGTTGAAATGGTGGATGGTGGGCTTAGGCTTCATTTTCATTATGTCTAATTTAGTCTTTTGAAGCCTTGAAGTCTAACTCAAGGTATGATAAATTGTTGCTCACAAGAATCACATTTAGGATCTTGCATGCTGCTGCAGAGCAAACTGGAACAGGTAATAGCTGTAGCAGAAAGCATCTGAAAGAGCCAGACTCTGTTTGGCTTCCACCAGACAAGTTAGCTCCTAACAAATAATACGAAATCGAATCCAAGCTAACCATTTTCTGGGGACACAGAGATGTAGGACAAGTCTTGTTTCGAGTGTTTTGTCTTCCACAGAGCTCTGTGTTAGTGCTCCCAGTAAGTCTGATGTTTGAAGCAATGCTGCTGTTCTGCTGTTTAATTTTAGCTGTGCCTCTGAAGGGTTTATTTGTATTTTAATGTGCCTTACTTCTTTGTAGGTGTAGTCCAATTCATATAAAGATCTCCCGTGTCTTTGTAGATGCCGTGTATCTTGACTGGGAGCAGAGGATTTGTGCAGGGGATGTAAAGAGCAGGTTGTTAGCCTGTTTGCTAGGCAACACCTGGGAGAAAATGCGGGCTGGCCTGTTTCACTGTACCTAGCAGCAGCTCTGGCTGAGCAGCTGCAGAGGACAGGTACATGTGTGCTCCCTTCTTGCCTCGGATGGGGTGACGGGCTATGAATTCTTTTTTAATGACTCTGGCAGTGGGGGATTTCTGTTGTCTAAGGGCGTTGTCGGTATTCTGGGCTGGCCTATCTGGCTGCAACTCAGAGGGGTGTAGCAGTTTCTGTTACAAGGGCCTGGAAAGAGGGACTGTTTGGAAACCAACCGGGGCAGGATCTAGCATACTTCTGAGCTTGAGGCCATTGCTACAGCATCTGAGAGCCTCCGCACCTTCAGTATCTCAAAGCTGCATGGGCACGTAATAAAATCTGGCCCCGAGTGACTTTTCAAGGCTCAAGATAAAGGACCTGGCTTCTCTCCCAGCCCTGACGTTGGCTCTGGAGAATCATTCTGTCCTTTTAGTGGATTTTCTGGGTTTGTTCTTCTACGCAACAGTTATTAAAAGCCATGCCTGGGAATTTCACGTGGCAAAGGAAAGCATGGGATAATAAACTAACTGGTGACCTTTTTTTGTCAAAACAGGAAAGTTGTGTAGCATGTCTACAGATGAAGTTAAAAAGTATAAAGAAATACAGCTCGTTTAGAGCTTCCCCTGAATTTTGAAGGCCAAATACAAGATGTCTTTGTATTTTTCAGGAGGGGAGGCCTGAAGCCATAACTGAGCTGTCAAGGTGTGCTGATGGAAAATGAGTGGACTTGTCTGTTACGGTTTGAGAAACCCGCAACAATTTATTGTTGTTCAGACAATTATTCTGTCACTTGATTACCCCTCCCCACCCAGGAAGGGGAATTGGAAAAAAAACAAGGAAACCCGGGGGCTGAAATATAAACAGATTTAATAGAATAAGACTAGATAATTAACATTTATAACACTAAAAAACCAATATCGATCCCGATACCAATACAAAATATACAAGGATTATACTCAACTAATTTTATGAGTTGGAAGCTGTGCAGTCCCAGTAGTGGGCAGCAAATGTTGGACACTGCAAGTGCTACGGCTTCAGGAGGGAATGAAGGTCTCAGGGGTCCAGAACCAGGACAAAGAAGTTCTCTGGATCACAGCCATTAAGAGAGAGCAAACACTTTGCAGCAAACTTTCTAATTTATATTGAACGTGATGTTCATGGTATGAAATAATCCTGTTGACCAGCGCGGGTCAAGTGTCCAGGTCTTGCTCCTCCTCATCCTGCACCTGGCGAGCTTGAAAACACTGAGACCTTGAAACCCACACACCATAGCTGGCCATAAAGTAAGTATTTTCACAAATTCAGACACTAGAATCTTCTGAAAGTGAAGTTTACCCAAGCATTAGAAGAGAAATTACTCCCGTGTTGCTCAAACCAGGACACTTGTCCTAGGAAAGGATTTTGTTGCAGTGTACCAGTTTGGTCTTATCAGATGCTCACAGAATCACACAGTAATTTAGATTGGGAGGGATGTACAGAGGTCATCTCATCAAAACCCCTGCTCAAAGCAGGTCTAATTAGCTTAGGTTGTTTGAGGCCATGCTGTTTAACAGCACTTCTGTCAGTTCTGTTAAATAACACTGGCAAGAACGTTCACTTCTCAGTTTAAAAGTGATGACTGACCGCTGTCTTTGGTCTAAAATTCATGGCCTGGGTTGAGTAACTAGTAGACAATTATGTAAAACATCTTTGCTTGTAAATTCCGAAGTTGTTATTGCTATGGGGCTGGCCAATGGTTGTCTCTAAAGGCATTCTTCGTCTCTACAGCCACTCTATGTAAGTATGCAAACATAAACCGAGGTAGCCTATTATTACCATTCTTAGGCAAGGAGTCTGTCTGACGGGATGGGCTGACTTTGCAGGGTTAAATGGAGAGAATGGTCATTACATCTTTTTACACTTTCATTCACAAAATCTTGTGCACCCACATTCTCAGATTTCCACCCCACACTTTGATAGCTAGTTTCAGTATTGCTTCCCTACTGTTAACCAAAAAGGTCAGTAACTGCCTTAGCTAACTGAATAACCCCGTAATAGCAAGCAGTTTACAACTTGCTAATTTATTGTGAGGACATTTTTTCCTTAATGATTGTCTTTTCTTGGCCTGTGTGTACCATTGTTCATGGGGGAGAGGTATGTGTAAGTTAATTTTGCATAATCTGACACAGGCAAGTGTATTCCCTTATTTCCCACTGTTTTCCAGGACATTTCATTTTAATTGTTAATTAATTTGAAAACAAAAGCAACCTACTTCAATTTTTATTAGGCAGATCACAAAAAATTTTTGCTTGTAGGGAAATCAAGCCACAGTTTTGGAATATCTCTGTTGTTCATGCTCTGGAGTAACAACAGGAAGGTTTGTCCTGGTGTGCTCAGAAAGTTACCACAAGTTCATTCATCTGTTGTGCAAGGCCATTCCTCTAGCACTACCTCCTGAGACCCTTTGCAACCTGGTATTCTTCTAATGAATGCTCTTCATCTCCACAAAATCTTGTTGCAGAGACCAAGATCTCAGGTAACTTTTGTCTCAAACTCTAGCTGTTTGCTAAACCCTTCGTCTGCTGGAATATGTTTTTTACCTGACCCAGGTGGGTAGAGCTGGTCTTTGAACTTCTGGGCACAACTGGGAAAATTCTGTGCATCTTACAGCGTGAACAGTTCGAGGGCCACCTTTTCCCACTGTGCTTGACTGGGGTACTCAGGGCACTGGGTTAGTAATCTGTAAATACTAACAATGCCGCCAACTTTTATCTCTGTGAGCAGACTACTATGCACAGCCTCAGCCAGACCATTCTGGGCAGAAACTGCTATGTCCTTCTTTGCATTACATCCCAAACTTAATTAAGCTTTTTCTGTTCTAGGAGTGTGTTTTGTAAGGATGACAGGTTTTGTGATCACAATATTAAAAAACAACAAAAAAATTAAACCAAGGAATTTTAAGGTATTTTCTTGATTCCTGGATTGAATTAGTTTGTAATCCATGTCCAGCACTCCATCAAGTGACGGAGTTCCTGTGGGTGTGCGTGTGTTTCTGGGTGGAGCAGGGATTTCCTTTGTGCATAAACTTTTTTGAGTTTTACTAATCTCAAAAAAGAAAATAACAAGGCAGGTGTAGGGGGTGGGAAGGGGAAGTGCCCAGGGAGGATATTAGTACTTGACAGGTAACTGTGTATTCAGTCAGTAAAGCGCCACATAAGGCAGGGAACTGCAACAATGCCCTTTCTATGGAGAGCTAGGAGAAGCCCCTATCAAAAGCAATTGGTTTGATCAAAGCAAAGGAAAAAATCAGTGTTCGAGAAATGGGAGATGCTGTGCAGCAGTGCTCAGCTTTTCCCACTGTCCTAAAAATGGGCTGTCCAGACACTTGCTTCTATAATTGCATTGAAGTGCCTGTGAATGCGCATCTTTGGGAAAAGATGGAAAAGAACTTGGTATGATTAGGTGAAATTTTCCTCTTGATGGGGTTTTTGGGTTTTTTTTCCCTCTGTTGCTGAGGTTCTTTCTGGAAGATAAGAAGTGTTCCCATAAAAATGACTGAAATCTTGAGACTTCATTGGAAAACCAAATGCTTCAAACTTTTTGGCACAAATCCAAAGTGCATCGAAGACTAGAAACCAGAGATTTGGTTTCTGGTAATTTTCCTTTCTGGTTTGGGATTTAGATGCAACTGCAGAATTTCTCACTAGCGAATATCCATTTTTCCCCTCTCCAGCTGGCTCTGGAGAATCATATTTGTGCTGGGAGAAGGGAATTCCAAGGAGATTGGTGGCCCTTTTCACAGAGTAAGCATTTTCCACAGGCGGGGTTATGCCAACCATTAAATGACTAACATGTAATTAGGAGGCTGCATACTTATAGTTGTCATGTCCCTGATGCCAAGGGAGTCCAGGACAGCTGTGGAGGAGTGAGCACCGAGGGAGATCAGGCTTGGCTGACCAAGCCATTTATGTCTCTATTTGTTTTTGCGTTCGGCCTTTGTGTTGGCTATCTCAGGAGGCAAGTGACTTAGCGTTGCGGACAGTGTGGTGCCTCTCCTGTGTGGGTTTTGCCGTGAGTGTACGGTAGAAGGTGCTGCTGCTCAGGAGAAGGCCTGCTGTAGGGATACAAGCTGGACAGAAAGGGAGTGCTGGAAAAGGGAAATCTCACGCACTTCCGGTTCTGCTGTGGTGAAGAACAAGTCTTCTTGCCTGGGCGGCTTTATCTGCTCGGTCCATCTCTGCCTGGGGAGCTCTTTGATGCGGAGCTGATCTGAAGGTTACATTCTCCTTATCAACTCCATGCTTATCTCTGTTTGTTTTTATTCTGAAGTTCGCTCCCTTGTTTTGCAATAACCCACAGGGTGCTGGGGGTTGCGCCAGCCGTGCCTCAATGAAGGATCTTCATTCAACACCTTTCCCTTCCCATCACACCAATCAATGCGACTCCTGCGTTTTCCAGCAGCATTCGCTACGCAGTCCAGACTTTAGTCAAGCTTTGGTTGGTGGTCAGAAAGGCTACCAGACCTACCGGGACCTACCATGGGATCTTCAAAAGTAGGTGGCATGTTTTAACTCGGCAAGTCTGATTTGGAGGTGTAATAGGGGTAAAGGATACTGTCTATGGACAGCTTTAGGACTTCAAGGACATACATAGATCAGGAAAAGAAATGTTTGTTCTCTTGCCTGACCTCGAACCTCATTGCTCTATCTTTGCCCCTTTCATCCTTTTAGATCTAGGGTATATCATGGATCCAGTTCAAACGTCCAGCCTGAAAAGGGGCAATAGGCAGAGGGAAAGTTAAACTGTAAGTTGCAGGCTGAAAGGGAGGTTTTAAAGGTTATGGTCTGGATTAAAAGAATAACATGGCTGGAGTGAGAAATGCAGATGGAAATCCTTCCATAGCATGGTGAGAAGCACAAAGATTTGCTTTCTCTTTAGAAAGATGATGTGTTGGCTTAGGTTGACACTTGCCTTTCCTCCCTGTGATGTCTTATCCTGTCCCCAGCAGGCTTTTATTGTAGCAGTGCAGAATCCAGGAAGCTCTTTTGTGTCAAAATCAAATGTTAATAACACAATTTTGGGAAAACATGGGGTTTAGACAGGTCTAGTTGCAATATTATTTCCCCCAAACCCTGCGGAAGGTCCCAGTTAAATCAGTGATGGCAGCACAACTACATAAGGAGAACAGTATGGGTATCCATCATTCTGGTTTTAATCCTAGTACTTTTAAGGAAGAAGCCATGATTTATGGGGAGTAATGACAAAGTGTTTTGTGTCTGAAAGTATCTTGTGCAAGATGCTTGATATCCTTAGTTTTGTTTTACTGCAACAATATTTAAGACAGTACTGGAAAATGCAGAGTATTTTTAGGAAAATAAGTCTCCCAGCTGCGACACTCTTACTATTCTCTCTTGGATCAGAGCAGGGATCTGGTCATAAATGTACAGTGAGCCTCCTAGAATTTGTTGTTTCGTTTAAATGCTCTGGCTCTGGGATTCACGTGGCAATAGGGGATGTTCAGTCTTCAGTTCAGAGATGTTCAGTCTTCAGATGCTCAGTTGTTGCCTCAACGATTTATGAAGCTTAAAAGTATGAGCTCAGAAACACAATCCAAAAGAATCTGAAAAATATTTTTTTTAACACCCTAATGATTTGGCTGAGTGGATGAATTTTTGTGATTGCTAAAGACTACAATATTAGTCTCCTCTCTGGCATTGTTTGGGCAAATGGCTGTAGATGATTGCAAGATTCTAATTTTTTCCATCCTCAGTATTTTTTAAAAATGGGGTTTTTTTAATAATTTCTGGACATGCTGAAATAGAAACATTGTTTCTGAACTGACGAATCTTGTTCTTTAAGCCCACCTAAGTGTTTTTCTGATTTTGTGAGAACAGTATCATTTTAGTCAATACAGCGAGGAGCCAGGAGAAGGCTGAGTTCAGCTTTTGGTTCTGTGCATCTTGGTGGTACCCTGCTCAAAAGGTCCTCTGCTCTGTTTAATATCCATAATATCAAAAGATCCTCTGCCCTGTTTAATATCCATACATTAAAAGCTATGCTACTCTGTCAGGTGAGGAAGAAATCCCCAGTGGTTGTAAATACCAGTTTGTGTGTGTTACATAAAGAGGGAAAACTAAGCGAGAGTTCTCTACCTAAGCAGAATGGAAAAGCCATTCCTTTTTTCTAGTTAGATTTAGATCTGGTTGGCACGTCTTGTTGATATCAACAGTGGTGTAAATAATTTTAATAACAGTGTGCTAGAGGGTAGTTAAACAACATCTGAGTCCAGTTTGGTTGCCTCCTAGTTAGGAAAGGATTTAGTTGTTCAAATAGTTGTTTAGATTATTATAAAATCTAAAGTACGTTAGGAGAAATCTGTGTTGGATAATTAAATATTTACACATTTGAGAAGGGATGGAGACTGCTGGGTCTTAATCAAAGACCCTGCGTACCCTGTTTAATGTCCAGAGTTCTTTGCCGGGCAGGGATGTAGATCTAAGCAGGGAGCTGTAAGCCTTGCTGTTTCAGCTCATCATGCTGTGCCTTAGTCTCTTATGAGAGTGGTGCTTCAGTGTCAGCTTTATCCAGTTCCAAGATGCATCTTTTCACAACATTTCAAGCCAAGTTGGAACATGCGCTCCATAAAATCCTTGAGGAAGCAAAGCTGCTAAGGAAAACTGGGTGGAGTAGACAGCCTTGCTGGTCTTATCACTCCTCTGTTGTGCTGTGTCCTGCAGTCTGGGGAGCAAATGCAGTGTCCTACCCACAACTTCCTTGTGAACATCTCGTGCCCTGGCAGGGCGAGGTACAGAGTAGCTGGTGTTGTGTACGGTAGTCTAAAAGTGAATATGTAGGTGGAAATGCAGTACCACTTGCACCAATTTGTCATGCAGTAGGTGGGCCAAATGAGTGTAAATTACAGGCTGCTGAGGTGTAGCAGGAAATGGATACCAGCCCTGGTGCAAGGATACCCATGTCCCATTGGCATTAGTGGGAGTTAACCGTGATTGTTGCAGGAGGCAGATGTGGTTCCTGCATGGTCCCAAACAGAAACCTATTCTGCTCAGCTTGTCCCAGTGTAGATCTGGTTTCAGGAAACCCGAGTGAAATACTTTTGATTCTGGTACACACCACACCTGATTTGACTCAAATGGAATTAGTACCATTTGTGTTTCCTTGCCACATTCACTCAATTTCTGGCCATTTTAGACAGGAAAACCAGAATGAGAAAGGACCTCTTCCTGAGCCTTAAAATCTAGTAATCTTCATTAACTGAGCAAGCACCAGAGTAAACCCAGCAGCTTTTCTCGCCTTTGCTGTTCCTGTTAGAGGGTGCTGCAGAAGTACCTCAGTTTATTAAATTTTTTCACGGACAGTTTCATGATTGGGCATTTTGGGTCAGCATAAGCTTTTAAAATCAAGTTGTTCTGCTTCCATCACATACTCCTTCCATGTCTGTATTTCTGATTACACAGATGTCTTCATTCTGAATGAAGTCGAGCTAACACAAAGCGTGGGATGGCTTAATTTGACATGCTTCTGATACAAGACAATCTGAAAGCTTCATGTGGACAGATTTGGTAATAACAGAGGGACAGAACTGAACATGAGAATTTTCCAGTTTCTCTGCCACTGGAGAATTGCGTGGAGTTCCAGAGTCTCAGCTGAACCTCTTGCCTAAGGAGCCTTCTCTAATTTCAGCAGCTTTTCTCCCATGAAGAAATTTGTCCATCTCTGTTCAGTGAAAATACCTTGCTAGATTTCAGCATCTCACTGTCAGCCTAGCAATTGTTTACTATATATAAAGTAAAAAATATGGAAAAACTTATTATTCCGTGAGAAAAAAAAGCTTCCAAACTACAGGAAAAGCTGGGTACTTTGGGTCAGATTCTCGGTGGATATAAGCCATCACAGATGCACACAAACTATCACGAAGGCAGAAGGACTGGTCTGTTGTATCAGACTTGCAGAGCTGTTCAGGAGTGATGTAAATATAGTTGGCTTACAGTGACATTTCAGATTTATTTCAGTAAACAAATAAAAACACCATCACTGTCCTATTATGTGTGTATTTATATATTGCAGTTATTGCTAAGGCTGATACAGTGGGTTTTATCATTTTATTACTCAAAGCACCTTAATAAGGGAGAAGTACCACACGTATTCTAAAACTGTGGAGAAAATTTGTCCGTCTAAGCATGACTTTCTTACAGGACTGAAAGCAAAGGGCATTTAATAGCCCACAAGAGGTCATTTCTAGGTGACTGGTTGGGGTTTGGCTGGTAGGCTGCCCTGTCAGCACCTTTACTGAACAGACACTGTCGGTGCGTGCACGCCGAAGCCGAGCCTGCGTTCTCTTTCACGGTGCGTGCTGACTTAGCGAGGCACGCTCTGTGATGAAAAGCTCACTGCAGGTAATGGAGGGCTTCCCGCAGGTGTCAGAGCGTGCTTTCTGCCCTGGTGAGGAAGACCTTTGAGGCTTTTCCTCTGCAGCAGGCGGTTTGGCTCGTAGAAGGCAGTTTTAATTCTGCTGCTTTGCAAGAAGTGAATCTGAATTCCAGTAGGTACAAGACATTCTTATTTCTTTTGTAAATTAAGAGTTTCGGGCTGCAGTGAGGCAAGTGCATGCATGATTTATTTAATATGGTGTTTATGATACATTTAATGAATTAAAGTTAGGATATTAGGTAAGAATTTTATTTTTCTTTGAGACTGACTTTTCCCCCCAATACTCCTCTGTTACTAAAAATCAACAGACATAATTAGCTGTGTCCTTCTTATGTCTGCCTTGTAAAATGCATAATGGGAGGGATCCCTTTGGCTCTGTGCTTATTTGGTGTGAGCTCCTTGTTGAGGAAAGGGTTCCTGGGGGGCTTCTTTGTGTTCATGATGGGGAGGGAACCCAAGTACAGAACGCAGGGCTCCAGATTACCTACCGCCACTCAG
Source organism: Chionis minor (assembly GCA_013398295.1). NCBI lineage: Eukaryota > Metazoa > Chordata > Aves > Charadriiformes > Chionidae > Chionis > Chionis minor. Next base: position 134,310 of record VZSF01003498.1, on the reverse strand, counting down.
GAAAGATCTCAGTGGGTATTTCTAGGAAAATGCCAGCTGAATGCCAGTTGGAAAAGGCAAGACAGTGCTAGGAATTACTAGGAAACAAAGAGAAGTCAACCAAGTAGGCTTAAAATCTCCATTTCTGCTCTGGAGGATTTCAGTGACCTTCTCAGCTGGAATGTTTTTAATCCCGCTGTGCATTTCTAGGTTACGGTCCCCATTCCCTCTCTATTGAGCAGATAGTTCCCAAGAAGCTGGCAGAGACTCCTTGACTCGTGACCTGAGAAAATAAATTCCCACTGTCGAACTTTGATCAGCTCTCTACAGAGTATTCAAGCTCTGATGGGTCATCAAGTGGATCAAAGCTGTTTCAGTTCTGGGATAGTTACTGTCTTGTGTGTATTGAAACCCTGTAAGCACTGTCCAACTTTACACAGTGGGACACGTTTTCAGATGAAATGACTGATCTTGGAGGAATGAACATCAGGAGACACAGCGAAGCAACAATAAAGCGCAAAGTTAATGGGAACGGAACAGTATCAGCAATCTTTGTGGTTTTGTCTCACAAATGTCTTTGTAAACGTGGATTTGAAATCCTGCTGGTGCATGCTCAGTCTGCACTTCTATTCAAATGGAGAAGCATCCAGGTGGTACAGCCTAACCAAGGATGTTTTACACAAAAAAATACCTTTTGTTTTTAAAACCAATTTTTGTTTATAAAACAAATTAGGAGTGGAGAGTAAACCTTAAGAGTTGTTTCATGCTGTTATTTAAAAGGAAGGGGGAAAGTTTATTCAGAAAAAAAAAAAAAGGAAGAAAAACAAAGATATCCCAAGTCCCAAAACAGCCACCCCCACTATTAAGGGACTTTCTAAAATGTATTTAGCAAACAGCTTCTTGTCTGAGGAAATTCAGTTTAGAAGCTGATGCTGAGTCCCCTCTGCACCTCTTTGAAATGATGCTCTCAAACAGGTTTCATGAATTAAGTGAAAGTTATGTGTGTGAGTGAAATAATATGTGTGAGTAACTGTTGTGGACTGGGGTTTCTGCTTGCTAAATGATAACATGGAACTTGAAAGGGGAGGAATAATAAAATTTATAAAAAATGTTATACTATGTACAAAAGAATGCCGAAAAGGTTTCAAATTATATAGTACTTGATATTTAACTGTGTCCCAGCCATGTTACTTCTGGTCTGAAACCACTCTTTCACTAATACAATTGGCAGTAATTCCTTCATGCTCACCTGCTGCGGTGTAGAGGTGGCATTCAGCCTTTCAAATCAGCTTCTCAAACCCAGCATTTTGGTTTGGGGCTACGCCAGGATCATTACAGCTGAAAGACCTTCTGAGTGTTTTTCCTTCTCTGCAGCTTAATCAAGACAACTGCTTTTTAAACGGGAGTATCTACAAGAATGAATATGAATAGGTTGTGTCACGTTAAATGTGGGGTTTTGTTTATTTTGTAACTTAGTCTCACTTCAAACATCGTGGAAACATTTGCAAAGCATATAAGCTATGCAAAGGACTACTAGCTGCAGTGGCGGAAAAAAACCCCACAAACCCACATGACAAATTCAAGCTGAACTCTCCAATGACTTTATGGTTTCCCCTAAGAGCTGCTATTTAGGAATATTCTTCTTAATAAGCTACAGTCCTGACTATTTATACCAGCATATTTTTTTCATTTCTCCAGTTAAAGTTTTAAGGCAACTCCCATACAGTAGTCTCAGAAATAACTTTGGAGATGATCATCTCCAAACTCTTAACTGGACTGTTAATTTCCATCTTTTTTTTTTTTTTTTTTTTCTCTGCTATGAATTCACAGATGCATTTTCAAGCAAAACAGATGAGATGAGAGGTTCATTAATAGCTGTTTCAGAGGACAGCAGGAGAGAAGGAAATGCTAGGTAGGAGATCCAGGACAAGTCAGAACAGAGATAAGTGACAAATGAGTATTCCCATTTTCACCCAATCAAATGTCATGATATTTAGCCTGAGTCATTTGTTTTCTAAGCCAAAGTAATAAGGTTTTAACTATGAGGCTTTGCAATGACATTAGAATGAAATATCAGAACCTGCTTCAATATTTCTGTACACTGTTGTCCTGGTTTCAGCTGAGATCAAGTTAATTTTCTTCCTAGTAAGTGACATGTTTTGGATTCAATCTGAGAATAATGTTGATAATACATATTGTTTTAGTTGTTGCTAAGTAAGGCTTACATTAAGTCAAGGACTTTTTTAGCTTTCTGTAGAAGCTGAGAGGAAGCATAGACAGGACAAGCTGGCCAAAGGAATATTCCATACCATAGATGTCATGCTCAGTATATAAATGGAGGTTGGCCAGGGGGCAAGAATCCACGGTCGCTGCTCAGGATGGGCTGGGCAATCCATCATCAGGTGGTGAGCAACTGTATTGCATCACAACTTTGTATATTGTTTTACTATTCTTCTTATTATTATTAGTTTCTCTTCCGTTACTGTTCTATTAAACGGTCTTTATATCAACTCATGAGGGTTTTTTTCCCTTTTTCTCCCTCTTCTCCGTATCCCACTGTGGAGTGAGCAAATGGCTGTGTGGTCCTAGTTCCTGGCTGGCGTTAAATCACAACAAGTGCACAGTGTGCTTGCTGTCTTACTCCTGCAAGTAGCTGCTGTGGTTGCTTGCAATTATTTTCAACTTATTTTAATGTATGTAAACGTAGGTGTCATGAGGTATGTGCTCCGGAAGTGAACAGTATGTACTTTGTTATGAATTGTGGGAACTCACTGAGATGCCTCGTAGTCTCAGGAGGGGATCCCTGCAGCCCGCTTTCCTGAAGGTGTGCATGTTCACGTGAGTGAGATAGCTGGCTTTAGAATGAAGGACTCTTTGCCAAAAATTGTGGCTTCCTGTTCTGTATTTTCTTATACAGATAAGGCTTATAAGATAATAGAAAAATGGCTTTAAGCATCTTCCGATGTCTTTGAGTTTGTAGCCAAGGGCAGAATTTGCTGCAAGTAACCTTTTCAGGCAGTTTTTTGTCTCACTATAATACTGACCTACTTACTGTTGGCTTTCCTTGAGTTAATTTGAATTAGCACCTGTGTAATTAAGAGCATGGCAGAGAAGTATCTGGTGAGGCTTCCTACCTGTGTTCCCTGATCCGCTCACATGTCCTTGCCCTTCCCTGTTATTCCATCACTTCAGCAAACACTGCTTATAACAGCGCTTGCCTTCTGCTTTTAGATTTAGTCTGAGTTAAACAGGAAGCACAGGCTGCGCCTCTGAAGTTGATTTCTCTTTTTTTGTCCAGCCCTGCTTTGCAGGCTGAAATGGACTGAGCAGCTTGGATAATGTATAGATATGTACTATACAAAGCATGGGATGCTTTTTACCAATTTTATTGCACAAAGCAGTTTTGGAAGCAAAGGTGCCAGTGTATCTGTGATAACTGATTTGTTTAACCAATTGAAAGCTGCCTATGTTGCTGTATGAAAGTTCATCCGGATGAAAAATAAGTTTTATTCTTGCGAATTTCCAGTCAGGGGTCACATAAGAAAGTGCTTATTGGGACTCCTATTTAATTTGGCCGCAATAATAAAAAAACCCCAAGCCCTCAAACCCTGTCTGTGTTCCATGACTTCTAGTGTATCTCAACATCTATTTCAAAATAGTCTTGAGTCATGGTTTCATTTTCAAGGGTGTTGGGTGGGAAGTCAATTAATACTGATGGGAAGAATCATCTGATGTTGAGGGAGAAAACTTTTGCTTCATGTTTGGGGGGGGTGTGTTTAAATAGAAAAGGATCTCTTATTAATCTTCTCCCCTTGTTGTTCTTATTTTCCCCAGAATTCATCAGCCAACCATCAAAATAAGACATCTTGAGCCCTGGAAAATTGCTCTAATTGTTATTGGAACAGCAGCAGCAGCAGCTATCACCATTGGTCTCCTAGTTTATTTTCTGGCATATGGTAAGTTTTACATAATGTATCACTCTTCCTATGTTTAGTGCATTTCCTTTGTGCTTGTTGCACCGCACAGTGCTGGGCATTTGCTTTTCATCAGCCTGTCTAAAGCTTTTTGGGGAAAAACCAGCGGCTTCTCTAGAGCTCTTGTTTCTTCCTCATTTAGCATCTTTGCAGATCTCTTGGGAACGTTTCCTGCTGTGAAGGATGGTTTAGGGCTGTGGTTTCTGTTGGCTTTCACTTGCTTTCACTCCTTTCGCATCTTCCTCATGATCTATTTCTGTGATGAGGTCAACACACAAGTCTTCTGGTCTCCCTTACATGAGCGACACACAGAGCCTTCTGCTTGTCTCTACCTGTGGTGTTTCTCTGCTCCCTTGCCTTCATCACCAGCCGCCGAGTGCCAGGGGTTGGCATTGAGCGGGCATATACAGGTCAGGAAGGAAGGTAGCTGGCCAGCGAGATCCAGCTTGTGATCCTGTGTGAGCCCAAAGTGCTGTTGGCTGCCCACAAATGTAACTATTGGGGAAAGTGGGCGTTTTGTCAGTACTTGGCTTAGACCACGTAACTCAACCGAGTTCTCGCTCCTGGGATCCTAGCTTTTGGAAGCTGTATTTGAATGGGTTGGATACAGGTGAAGGCTCATCCACTCCCTAGGTGTCTGGGTATCAGTCAGTCCTAGTTGTTTCTCTAAAGTTCATTCATTTTGGTGCTTTGAGTATTGCCTGTTCCTCTTCTTTCCCTTACAGATCAGAAGCTGTTCTATTACAGTGCCAACGTAAAAATCACCAACATCCGGTACAATAACGAATTGTCCAGACAGTCCTCAGGAAGGTTTAGAGACTTGAGCGAAAGGGTTGAGAGAATGGTAAGTTTGGACTGTTCTGCCTTTCTGTTATTAAGGACCGTGTGATAACACAAGAGTCATTAATGTGAACAGCACACTCCTAGACCGCAGGTGTCTGGTGTACCCTGAGCCCCCAGGGTTAGCAGACCTGGGAAATGGATAGCAGGAGAACAACAATCATACCTGGCAAACCAGGCCAGCCTGCTTGTTCTAGCGTGTCACCTCTCTTTGTCCCCGCAGTGGTGAAGAAGATACTGACAATAATCTCAGCTTCCTCTGGTATCGCTAATCATTTGTGTGTGTCTTCTCTTTCCCTGCCCTGAGCCTGGCTTTTGTCCCTAAGGAAAGCATGCTTTTACACCCTCTCCCTGACAGGGTGGGGAACTCTACCTGTCAGGCTGTTGCTGTGTGTTGAGAAAACAATACACAAGCCCTTTTCCTGTGCCTTTGGTATGTTTTGTTAGGAAACGCTCCTACAAATAGCAGAGGCTGCTGGGCGGCTCTCAGTCATACAGTAGCTATGGAAATAAATAGCTACATTGCAATTTCCTTTCTTGTTTTCTCTTTGAGACACTTCACCACAGATAATAATTACAGAGTTCAGCTCTTTACAGCAATAAGTATGTGATTGTGCTTGTATCTTTTTGTGTTTCATTCATCAGAGTCTGATGCGTATCTCTTACCTCCTGTTTAGCAACTGTGCACAGATACTCAGTTAATAGGACAATCAATGCTTTGCTCCCCACTGTCATTTAATTTAGGGTCATGCCACTTGTCCACAACAAAATGTGAGCTGTGGTGAACATTGTTCTGGACAAGCATGGTGCTATACAGGGATTTGGCAGTGCTAGCATCTCTTCCTGGCTCCACTGCTGAGCGCCTCCGAGATCGTGGTCAAGTTGTCCTCTTTTCTGTACTTGTTTCCTTTCTGCCCTCTTTGCCTACCAGGGACCGTAGCACATTTCCCAAGATCTGCTCCTGGTGCGTATCTGTATGTGTAGAGTCTTACATAAGCTGCATTTACTTAGGTGCTACCACTTTACTGGTATTGCCTAATAATTGCAGGCTTTTAACCTTATGATATAGGACCTTGGAGAGGGAATGTTCTCCCTGACCAAGAAGACTTTGTGTATTGCTGAGATGGGAGGAAGTCAAGAGCTGGGGCAAGCCTGAGGAATAACGCTTCATTGAGTAAAGTTGTATCCCTTTCTCCCACTCCCTTCCCTCTTCATTTTTCAAAAATGCGGCTCCTTTGGCAAAGAAATACTTCCTTTAGCTAAGAAGTTCTTTCAGACAGTGTCCAATGCAGTCACATTTCCTCTGAACATGGATGTTAATTTAGATGCTTGAATGGAAGTGAATGCTTTAGAAACCCAGTCTCTTCTATAAGTGTTGAGCACTTCTGCCAGTAGTGACAGTAAATACCAGTACTGGTTGAGCAGTGAGAACCATTATTTCAGAGTATATTAATTGTACCTGATAAGTAACACCATAACAAACATACAGAGAACTGTGTTGCCTTTCCTTCATTCCTTTGACTTTTCTTAAGACCTGTCTTTAATTCAGCCCTTAACTTCTACCTCCCTCTCTCAAATTTGTTAAGCCCTTTGCTGTAATTTCAGGTCAGTTGATATAAACAGTCCCTGTGTACTTTTGACTTTTTGTGGTTTTAGGTCCAGGTATTCCATCTTATAAGGATGTATGAGAATGAGAATTGTCCATAAGCTTATTTAAAGTGACTCCATACACTAATGAATAACAGTATGTTCCTTGTAAGTCTGATACTCTACAAGCAAAACTCAGCTTGTGGTGATAAAAATCAAAGCAATCTTTCCAGAGACTGAAATATCCTCTTGACTTCTTGACAGACAGCTGCCTCAGAACATCTGCATTTTTATTTTCAGGGTTTTCACAACATCTCTTTAATAGAAGAGCAGACAGTTAAGTTTTTTTATCACATTTCCTGATTCGTCTTGATTCACCAAAATCCTTTGCAGTCCTTCCCTGGCTGGCGTCAGGGCTTTGGATGTCCAGGCATTACCATTGTCATAGTAGTAGCAATACCTTAAGCTCATGTTGTGAAAGAGTGAGTCAATGCAGATAAATGCAATGTCTTTCACAACACGTGGTGCAAAGTGAACAGAAGTGAATCATCTCTGATAATCAGAAGCATTCAAATTACCTGAGTTAGTGCAACTCCCTGCCAAGTGCTCCCTTCTCTGATCCCTCCCTGATGAAGCCTCCTTCATTTGTTCCCAGAACAACCCTGAAAGGAGCTCTTTTCAGTTGATGTTCAACCAGGAAAATGTTTTTGCTCCCATAGGGAAGTCATGCCATGCCTTCCTTGGGACTGGCAGCAAGCTTCCTGATGTTTGCTTTGGTTTCCAGAGTTGAGTAGTAACACCCATTGTGTGAATGACATTCCCGACTCCTTTATCTCATTGAAGGTGGGAGGGAATGCAGCAGAGATCGTGCCAGAGAGCTGATGAAGCTGGTGCACCAGTCAACATCTCAGGGCTGACTGGAAAGTCTGGAAAGTGTCTTGTGGGGTGGAGCTGGGGGGACTCAGGAACAGATGATGAAAGGTCTTTGCTCCTTCCCTGGCTTCCTGCAAGTGGCTGTCAGGGTTCCCTTTGTGCTCTTCTGAAAAAGCAGACCTGACTGAATGCCACTGCGGAAAGAGATGTTCTAGCTCACCAGAGCCTCCTCGTTTTTCTAGCTGGACCAGTCGTTCTTCCCTTGCCAAGCTAAAATGCACTGTGCCAGACCGTCCCCTCACACTGGATAAAAAGGGAACAGTCACAGCCTTACTGGCTCCTCCCCCAAGGAGCCTCTATTTTGTAGTGGGCTCACTTAATACTTGGCCGATCTGCCCAACTTTTACACACTGGTTTTCTACAGCTCCTGCACCAGACTTGGATTTTTTTTTTCTTCACCCACAAAATGTATTCGTTCTTTTGGATTTCCCAAGAATGCCTTGGAGGCCCTAACTACCCTCTTACTAACAGCATCCCTGGAAAGATTTCCAAGGCCTTGCTCTAAGCTTTGCTTCTTCAGCCCCTCTGAAGTGTGGAGGGAACTGAGACAGGCAGCTCTAGATAGACCTGGGTGACTGGGATGATCCCAGTTGGGGACTCTGGGCAGCAGAGCTAACTGCCCCGTGTGCTGGGAGGAGGGTGGTGGGGCTTTGTGTCCAACCTGGAAAGTCATCTTTGCCCTCGAGGGAAGGAGGTGTGCATTCAGGAGAGCTTGAAATGAGTGCCTCGTCAAGCCCATCTTAATAAGAATTGTCTCAGCGGAAGACTGGCAAATGTCTAGCTGTGAGAAAGAAGTGGATACCAATTGCCTTCAATCACCCCTTCATACATGGTTGGTTGCTGGACAGAAATGAACACCAGCCTTTACCAAGCCCACCAGTGACATGCAAATGTACTTCTCTGCTCTTTTTACCACTACAATAACCTTGAGATACTTTCTTCTAGATGTTGTGGGCTTTCCCCACTTTGAGGACAGCCTATGCCATTCATTCTGCTTTCCCAGGCATCTAGCATCTCCCTATCTCCTTCTTCTCTGGCCAGAGCTGTTTCCAGACCTGCTGTTGGGCTGCTTCTCCCTGTCCTAGTCCATGTGTCTTTGTGGACTCACATTAGACACTGTATCCTCCACTGCTTCTGGGGCTATGTGCTGTCCATTATCCTCTCTCCTGCTCCCATGTGGGGAGGCGTTTGCTTTCTCTCCTTGAGTGCATTGGGCCACGGAATGGACTGGCATGGATTCCCCTGGTTGTCTCATCATCTGCAAGGCACCTGGGCTCTCCCTGTCCTTCCACCATCTGAAACCAACACAGAACTAACTGGCTGGATCTGGGCAGAGTGGTTGGGGATTTTATTAAGAGGATATGTGTGTACTTTCCTTGGGAAACTACTGCCTATCCCAGTATTTCTGTTGAAGTCATGTAATTTCATCAAGTAATTCTTGCCTCAGGACTCAGTACTGTGTTTCAGGACATCTCTTTTAGAAACAGACATCTTTCTTCAGTGACTTCAAGTGGTAAGAGAATCTCCTGTGTCCTTATGTCCAGATTTTTGGGCAAGTTTTTAACTAATACAGCTCTTTAAGTTTGTCCTGTCAGATGGAATTGAATTAGTGCGGGTTTAATTTAGAAATAAGTAGTGCCTGTACTGGGTATTACAGAGGTACTTGCGATACCACAGGAAAATGCTGCCACGTAGTTCTGATGACTCTGCCTGTTCTCGGTTTAAGGAGTCCCTGTACTGGAGTTGGTAAGGAAGGAGGCAGTTTTCTCCTTTGGGAGATGATGATTTTAGTGGCTGTTAACACATTTCTCTCACTACAAGAAGGGAGAAACAGAGGGGCGGGCAGGCACCATGCACCTCCCTCTGCATACACCCCTGTCCTGTTCTTCATGCTGCTGAGGAGAGTGAGGATCCCACGGAATGTCAAGCGCAGCATTTGGTACTCAGTTGTTTGCTGCAGGTCTGCGCTGTCCCTGCTGCTTTGTGGCTCACAAACGGGGCTTGTTAGCTGAATCTAATGCCTCTGCTCAGCTGCCCTCTGGACCACCACTGTGGAGGACACCAGTGGGGTGCAATGGGAGCTCACTTTGTCCTCTGCATCCTCAGTGGTGCAGATTCTCAGCTGCTTCAGCACAATTCAGTTACCACCAAAGCATCCTGCAGTTTCCCAGCCCCCGGCACTCATGTCTGCTCTGGGCAAACAGAGGACTGAGTTGGAGGGAGTTAAAAGGCCAAATCCATAAAGCCACTTCAGCACCTGAGAAGACATCCCCAGAGATGGGAAAGAAATTTTCAAGTGCCTATGGGTAATCAGGAATGGACCTTCCTAGTTCCTTTGGCACACTCAGGTTTTATTCATCCTCATGACCGTGCTTGAGTTTCTTTGTGTTTGCTCTCTCTTAACCCCCATGTAGACATTTGTGCTTCCATGGAGAGCAGAGCTTTAACACCTGATAACCTTGTTGGGTGGATGGGTTAGCCTTAAACAGGGTGCTTGTAACGGAAAGACTCATCACTTTATATACCCAGTGATAAGCTTGTAGTCATCCTGATATCAGGAAGTACCTTGTGTCGTTTGAGTTGTGAATAGCTCTGTCACATTTGCAGGGCCAAAGCCTGAAGTACTGGCTAAGGTTTCCATCTGAGCTGAACTCAAAGGAAGCCTAGCTGAAAAGGCTGGCAGCAGTGAGTGAGTAGATGAGACTGCTGTTTTATGACACTTGGCCTTTTTAGGGTCAGACATGACTCAAGTCTTCCTGGGGAGCAGAAGTGTGCATGTATGTGTTTGGGAGAGAGAGGGAGGTGAAATACAAATCATTTCAGAGCCAAAAGCTAGCTGCAAAGCTAGGTGAAGCTGTACATGAAGTATGTTTGTCCCACCTTCCACGTGGGTATCAAGGTAAAGCTCAGAAGCATGTGGCTTGCTTGATCAGTGCCTTATGGTCCTTGGGCCGGGAGGTTGATTCAGTAGCAGCAGATCCCCAAGGCAGCAGGCTCTTGAAACATTCCTAAAGACTATTTGCTCTGAGAGACCAGACTGTGAGGACTGATTACAAGGAGAAAACTGAATGTGCCCCAGGATGAGGGAGTATGCTGAAGTTCAAGGGAGTTTAACGTGACTCTTTTTTTACAGCAAGTTGAAGAGTACGAGCATCTACGAGTATCATGTAGCTTCATTTGCTGTATGTGTTTTGTTCCCCTCCACCTCCTGTAAAACTTCTTTTCCCCTCTCAGACCCTGAAATAAAAGAAAATTTAAAATAAATTGGACAGATCGCAGAAAGAGAAATTACAATAGCGGCAGCAGCCAAATCTTTCCAACAACTTTTCAGAGTCTTGCAGCACCCAGACCAAACAGAGTAATAATGTTCCTGGTTGTAATTAAGTTTCAAAAGAGATATGGTAGAGTTTTCAGATACAGATCCCAAAATTTAAAAACTAAGTCTTTATTTAAACCCAAGCATTCCTAGGTTCTGTATGTGCTCCCTAAAGTACGTGCTTACTACTGATATGAAGTGAAAAGAAACGAACTTTTATTGAAAGTTTTTCTTGTTCTTCACTGAAGGAAATTTTATTTAGAAGTGCATCTATATTACAAAAGCCAGAAAAAATGAAGCTTTTTAAATTAAGCTTTTTAAAGACTTATTATTAATAATACTCTCCCTTTTTTCTTGTTATGTGAAATAATGTAGTAAAATTGAAATTTTTACATATGTAAAAAATAGCTTTAAGTTTAAGATGCATTTTGAGAAAAAATTGTAAAATAAATTTAGGGCATTTGAGAACTTCTGCTTTAAAAGTTTTATTTTAAGGGAATGGCTCTTGCAAATAGGAAGCATTATCCTTGGATTAGCATTGTACAATAGGAGTGCCCTCTATGGGTGACTGGGGCTAGAAATGAAGCAGAAAGCATCTTTCCGCGGTAATTCAGACAACTGGGAAACATGACAATGTAATAGTGGCCAAGATGACGGTGTGGCGACTTGTTTATTTAGTTCTGGAATTAGAGGTTGACAGCACACTCGTCTGTCAGTATTTATATATACAGGTGTGACCTTAAAGATATAGATGAAATGCTGTACACTGAGAGAGGAAATAACTCACAGAAAGAACTTGCATCTCACTTGTGATGCTTTTTTCAGAAATTCCTATTGAAATCAAAAGAAGAAAAAGACCCCTGGCATAGGCATATACTGCATTGATTTAAAAATTGAGAGGCTTTCTTGCTTTAACTTTTGTTTCCAGTTTTTTCCTGTTTCCACAGGCCACAGTAGCACAGGGAGCCAAAAAAATATTGAGGAAAATACAAAGTACTTTTAAATACAGCACGAGTTGATACAGTGTAACACATGAAGCTGTAGCTTAGTGTTTTTACTCACCTGTAAGACCTCAAAACAGCAGTGTGGTTTACCTAAATGGCATGAATTTCCAGGATGAAATGATTAGTTATCAACAATATGCCTAATATCCAACTTTTTCTCTAACTTAAATTAAACTTAATTGATTCTTTGACTTATTAATACCATGTAATTTTCTCAAGTATTAGGCATATAAGCTGATTTTTCTTTTTCATTGTTTTCTTGGTTCATCAAGGCAAAAGGTCTAATAAGCATGTACAAAGCCAGAAAAAACATAAGGAGACCCGTATCCCCATCCCCCTCAAAAAAAGTAAGTCTAATTCAGATCCAGTGTGTGGCAAGAAAAGCTACAAAATGTGCACAAGGAAAATGGATATGAACCTAAACTGGAAAAAGGAATTCAAAATGAAAGAAAGGGCAGTTATCAACAGTGTGTATGATTAAGGGTAGAATCTTATCTTAATTATAGACTCACAATCCAGAATTACTGCATTGTTTACAGGTAATTAAATCAATGAAGTGATTCAAGATCTGAACTGGTGTCACTGAGATCAAAATCTGGCAAGTCAAGAGAGTGGTTGTTTAGAACATGGTGTTATCAAAAGGGAGAATCCAAATTCAGTACTGAACTTGCATGGTTGATGGTATTTGGGCACTCGTAACCTGAATACATCACTATTGATCTTCCTTAGATTTCATAAAACTATTGTTTTCCTAAGACCTAGTTGCTCCTGGATTTCAGCTTGTTACCTCTAAGTATTGTTTAAAAAAACAGAGAGCACGGAGTCATTTTCCTGAGAAAAGCATTATTTTGGGGAAAAAAAACCCCAAACACACAAACCCCCTTCTCTGGATATTGGCCCACATGGTTTCCTCTCCAAACTTGATTTTCTCTCAAAAAGTTGGAAAATCTCCTTTTTAAGTGGACAAAATTTCAACAGCAGTGTGAAAGTTTTAGGAAGCTAATTATGGACAATTGAAAGCAGGGAGTGGGAATGGGGATACTTAGGTGACCTTAATTCCAGCTGTCACTATTACATGGCTATAATGAAACTCTCATGCCATTACATGCCTTTGAAATTGGTTACACTAGGCATAAGCATGGTACTTTAAATCCTGACATTATCCCATGTATTAGTCTTCTTAATTTCTTTTATCCAAAAGACCAATCTTTTTAGGAACTACTGTACAAGGTCAGTTATTTCTTTTTTGCAGCCGACACTGCCAAGAATCATCTAGCTGAGCTTCTTATTTTAGTGCAAAGTCAGATAGTGCCTACTCACCTCCCAGCTTTATCAGTCCCGTTAGTTTAAACTCTGTGAAGAGCTTGTGATACCATTTGCAGATGTATGGGATCACGCTGCTCTTGCCCGCCATGACACATGCTGTCTTTGTATATATGTGGTTTTTGATGGGAAAGTTTCCGATCTTCTGGTTTGCTGGAGGCCTGTGGATCATTACATTCACTCTCCTTCAGGTCCATTTTCTTCACCTTGGGCAAGAACTGTGGCTGCAAGGCTGTCACTGCTGCGAGTAATTGATATCTCTTTTTCTAAGGGGGGGTGATGTCCTCATCCTGGTCTGGGACAGTGCCGGGTTCAGTTTCTGCTGTCTCTGTCTGTCTTTCCCCTCTGTTCCTCCAATCTCTGGCAGGGTTCCCAACTAACGCCTCAGCTGAAACCTGGGCAGGAGATGTGTCAGGGTCTCAAGGGAGCTACTACTGAATTTGCATTATGGTCAGCTCTGGAGGTCTCAGCACGCTGAGCTGTAAATTGGATGCAAATTGGTCAGCAAGTTGGGTGCTAGGTACAGAATTAAGACAACTGATTAGTAGTAATTAATCCTTGTATGACTGACACAAAAATTGAAAGAGTCACTGAACCAGTTGGTATGTTCCAGTTAATATTTATGGTCAAAAATCTTTAAAAAATCAGTAATAATGGGCTTTACATCCTAAAGAGCTAGTGAGGCAAGAGGAAGAATGTAGCATAAGGATGGCTGTTGAAGGATTAACCTGGCAGCAGGCAAAAGAGCAATAGTATTGAGCAATGAGAGGATTTGCGCTCCCAAACCTACTGAATGCTTTTGAACATCCCACGCAAGTAATTCAGTGGGTTCAGCAAATATTCCAGAGGAAAGTTCTGTCAAACTAGATTTAAGATAACATTTTTGATAAATCCCTGTTACCCTGTGTGCAGTGGCAGAGCAGTGTGTGGTGGGAGAAAGCACGGGCTGACACAGCCGGCCTTGCTTGGTCGCTTCCACACCCAGCTACACATCTGGGTAAGCCCAGCTTGTGTCAGCCCCATCCTACACTGGAGCGATGGGATCCCTGTTGCACGTGACCTACTTCCAGAGCCTGTGGGGTTTTTTGAGGCCCAAGGGAGGCAGGGCATATCGGGTGACACTGAAGTCATGAAGATTTTACTAGGCTGCTCATGGGTCTCAGAGGGTTGACCATGGTTGACACGAGAAAAAGAGGATAATGATGAGATCTGAAGTTATTCAAGATAAGATAGGAAAACAAGTCTTGTTCATCGTGGTGTAAAGCAACTTCTTGCTGTAAGGAACAAGGAAGAATTTCCTTTGTGGCTGGGTTTGTACAGGTGGGAATATTTTGCCCTCCTATTGCATCTTTGGTACTAGCCACTATTAGTTACTGATTTGGCATAGATGGACCAGTGTTCAGGAGTGAAGTCCAGTTTGTCTTAGAAAATTACACTGCACGGAAAGAAGTTTTGTAAAAAAGATAGAGGATATGAAATTAAATTGAGGAAATACCAGATGGCATTAAGCTAAACTAGACAGCAAATATTAACTTAAAGAAAATCTTGTTGGAGAAATGCTAAAATAAAGGCTGTCAGGAAAATGCTGCTCACTTGAAAGGAGCAAGACTTGGCACTCGGTTAAAAATGCCTATAAACCTTGCCAGCAGCAGCAACTGTCACCATTGAGGAGTTGCTAGACAAGGGCCAGGGAAACAAGTGAGATGCACTTCATCAGTGGTGAATTTAAGGGAACTGGTCATGACAGTGACACTTCTGAGTGGCTGTACCCAAAGCAAAATGCTTAAAATGAGTGTAGATGCTTCCCCCAGGCAGTCCCACCTAGTTACTGGACAAAGTTCTAGTTGCTTTTGCTTCCAGGATTGTGACTCAAACTGAAAAGACAGCCATAAGCAGGCTGGAGAGAAATGTTTGTTGTTTGATATGGGTGTGAAAGGCTTTACCAGAAGATGAACAGTAAAAACATGAGACAGAACATTAATCTTTGAAAGTTATTATCTGAAGGCATCTTGCTACATCTTTTCCTCTTACATAAAATCTGTGTGAATATAAAGTTTACTGTTCATAGTCCAGCGTACCAAAATCATCTTTGAAGGAAAGAGATTTGGGACTTATTCATATCTGTCAAACAAATTCATCAGCAGGTGAGAGATAGGGGCCTCAGTGCAGAGGTTTGACTAGCGTGTCTTTCTTGATAAAATACAGCATATTATGAAAGTAAAAAATACCAGGTTTGAAGTTTGAAGGTGTTAAAGGCCCTGCAAGAATCACTGGAAACAAAACCACTCTCCAGGATTGGGGTTTTTTTATCTATTGGTGATGTAAAGTTCAGGCAACTCTTAAGGAGAGGAAAGTTAGTGACAGTATGTAACAGGAAAAGTGGTCACTTTCTCACTGAGATATGAAAGTGTGAAAGAGAATGGAAGTAATGCAAATCCAGTAATTTTGGTATCATTTTAAAGCATACTGTTCTCTCCATAAAAATAACTAACATCTCTTTTGGATTCTGTTTTCTGAAAACAGCATCCATTGCTGATAGTTCACTTG
This sequence comes from Chionis minor, assembly GCA_013398295.1. NCBI lineage: Eukaryota > Metazoa > Chordata > Aves > Charadriiformes > Chionidae > Chionis > Chionis minor. Next base: position 118,807 of record VZSF01003498.1, on the reverse strand, counting down.
CATTTGGATTTCTTAGATTCTTTCATAAAAAGTACTGTGTGTAATTCTGTTTTGTCAGATGCACCTGAAAGCTTTGTCTTTGCTGGAGAACGTGGTGTTCCTGATCAGACTGAATAGAACATAGAATCATACAATCCTAGACTGGTTTAGGTTGGAAGGGACACTAAAGATCATTTAGTTCCAACCCCTTTGCCATGGGCAAGGACACCTCCCACTAGACCAGATTGCTCAAAGCCCCATCTAACCTGGCCTTGAACACTTCCAGGGATGGGGCATCCACAGCTTCCCTGGGCAACCTGTTCCCGTGCTTCACCACCCTCACAGTGAAAAATTGCTTCCTCAGATCTAGTCTGAATCTCCCCTCTTCCAGTTTGAAGCCATTACCCCTTGTCCTATCACTACATGCCCTTGTAAAAAGGTCCCTCTCCAGATTTCTCTTAGGCCTCTTTCAGATACTGGAAGGCTGCTATAAGGTCTCCCCAGAGCCTTCTCTTCTCCAGGCTGAACAACACCAACTCTCTTGGCCTGTCCTCACTTGGATGTGCTCCAGCCCTCTGATTATCTTCACGGCCTCCTCTGGACTTGCTCCAACAAGTCCCTGTTCTTCTTATGTTGAGGACTCCAGAGTTGAACATAGTACTCAGGTCTCACCAGAGCGGAGTAGAGGTGCAGCATCCCCTCCCTTGACCTGCTGGCCACGCTTGATTTGATGGAGCCCAGGATGCGGATGGCCTTCTGGGCTGTGAGTGCACATTGGTGGCTCACGTTGAGCTTCTCACCCACCAATACCCACAAGTCCTTCTCAGGGCTGTTCTCAATACATTCTCCGCCCAGCCTGTATTTGTGCATGGGATTGCCCTGACCCACATGCAGGACCTTGTACTTGGCCTTGTTGAACTTCATGAGGTTGGCACGGGCCCAGCTCTCAAGCCTGTCCAGGTCCCTCTGGATGGCATCCCTTCCCTCTAGAGTGTCGACCATTTCACGTAGCTTGGTGTCATTGGCAAACATGCTGAGGGTGCACTCAGTCGCAACATCCGTGTTGCCAACAAAGATGTTAAATAGTACCAGTCCCAGTACTGACCCCTGAGGAACATCAGTCATCACTGCATCTAGGAAGTGGTCCAGGGTGAGGAGAAAAGGAGAAAGCTGAACGTGCTGGGAGTACAAAAAACATAATCACATGAGCTGCTCAGGCTGCTGTAGCAAAGATACACAAGACAGAAGGTGACAGAGGGTGACAGAAGTAAGGATCCCTGTATCTGCTGCAGAAATGCAGGTGGAAAGCGTAGCAAAAACACTTGCAATCTCTGAGGTAAGACATTACAGATAGCTTGAAAACACAATTGCCACGAAGAGATAAAGGATACAGGAAAGTTATATTGACTTAGTCCTGCCTTGCAAGGGATTGAGAATTCTTGCCCTCTTCTGTCCCAAGCTGGAAGTTAGCTTGCTTTTGCTTTACTTTTTAGCAACGTAGAAGCTTGAGGTGTACCTTAGCCCAGCTCAAGGCCCTATTTTGTTTGCAAAGCACTCTGCGAGGAAGTCCCTGTCCCAAAGATCTCGAAAGTTCTCAGAGGCAGTGCGGCCAAAGATAGTACATGCCATTGCGTGCCACAAAGCTGGCAGTGATGCTTAACTACATGCTTGTGCTTACACAATCATCACTGAAGTAGTTAACACTGTGACAGAAACGATAAGCAAATATTATCATTACAAAAACCCAAAAAACTGTTTGTCTGAGAGCAAATACTTCTGATAATCAAGAGAAGTGGTGGTCTAACATGCTGCAGAGTTATAGGAACTTTATTCTTGATTTCTAACTGTATGCCTCATAAAATGCAGTGATAGTAGCTGGCAATCTGCAAAGTGACAGTATAAAGCGCATTCAGCACATATACAGAAGCTTGTCACTGTTGATATATTTTTTCCCTACAGTTTTGTCTGTTCCAAAGTGGTTCCAGATAACTGCCAGTAACAGCAAGATAAAAGATCAGCTCAGCGCATGACCATTAAGAACTTTTCTTTTTCTCCTTACTAATGTATGCTTAAAATCACCTTAACATAATAAAATGTGCTTTTTTAATTTTGAAAATATTTTGCTTCAGTATCGCTGCGTGGCATGAGGCTTCATCTTGTGACAGCCAAGGCTGGAAAGAAGGACTTTGTATTCTTTGGGAGGAATCACCCCAGATTTCATACTTAAATGCTTGTTTCTGTATCTGAAAGATTTCAACATACTAGAAGTTTGAGAGCATTACTTTTTTCTTTCCTGTGGAAGACAGAAAATCTGGAGACCTGGCTAAATCAGACAGCCTTTATGGGCTAAAAACTATGAAAAAGACAACTTGCATGATTTTTGTGAAGCATTTCTATGTAGTTTTTCCTGTAATGCATGTGATGTTTACAGGATATGTTCAATTTATTGGTCTTGCTGATAGACGGAACTGCATAACTCACTAGTGACTTTGCTGTTTCTCAATACTTCGGTGATCCTGAGCCATTCCTGGCAGAATTTCATGCCATGTTATATCACACTGCGCTGTCTCAGACTGATCACGCAATCCTGAGACAACATTCAGTCTAAAGCAGGATGTGGTTAAGCAGGCACCAGCAAAGATGTCATTTGGGGATTGAGTCCTTATGAGTCCTAGATTTCCAATTTCTGATGAGAATTGCTTGACGATTCCCTTAGCGTGTGGCAAATCGCAAGGGTGTTTGGGGGGCATAATTTCAGATCACTGGTAGTTTTGCTATAAATTTTCTATAGGACCAAGGATAAGTGCTGTATCAGAAGGGAGGCTTAGTGCAGTGCAGGGCACAGAATGCTGTGTCCTTTCTGTAGGCCGTGTTTTGGAGGCTGTGCTTTGGGGACACTGCACCAGTGTGTTTCAAGGATGTTTATAAATATCGCTCATTAATGCCCGAGAGTGGGCAGGACAGCACTGTAGCAGCACACTGGTGTAGTCATAGGATATTTAGAAAAATGTGTTAACTTTTTATGATGTGCCTTAGGCCAAATGGGGAACAGTTAGGAAAAGTCTGTGGCAAATGTTATCTAGAGGCTGGGCTGGATTACATTTCTTGGCTCTGCAAGCTGTGAGTTTGTAACTGAATGCTCCTTTCAGAAATATGTCTGTTTCCCTCCTTTTTTCTTGTTATCTTATATTTTTCTTTTTTCAACAGATCGACAAGACATTTTACAATTCCATTTTAAGGAAAAAATACATCCGTTCACGCTTAATCAGAGTGAGGTATGTGAGATTATAATAAATGCACGCAGCTTAGATAAAATGGAATGTACACTAAGGCCATGTAGACAGCCATTTGATCTGATTCAGTGAAGTGTATTTTATGTAAGACTGCAGCATAATCCCCCATTGAGCTTAATCTTATTCTGAAGCATGGCTCTCCTTTGGATCTTGATGCAGAAGATAAATTTCAGTCAGGCCAAATTCTATATGAGTCTGTGTTCAGATCTTGAGCAAGCTTTAGCTAATAAAGCAGATATATAACTTGAGCTATCTAAAAATAAAAAGCATTTTCAAAACTATTTCCTTCACTATAGTGCTGGTGTCATTTTACTTCTAGTATTGCTACTGTGCTGGGCTTGTCACGTAAATCCCGAGCATGGCTGTGCTGGTTTAGAAGGTTCTGCTTGTCACTGTTGTGTCTCCAATAACAGCCATAAGTAGGTGCCTAGGAAAAAGTAGCAGCGGAACAGACATGTATGATAACTGCTTCTTGTTGTAGGTATGCTCCCTATCTCCAACTATTTACCACTGGGTATTTCCTGAAGTGGTTGTAGTTTGTTTAGCAGCCCCCCATGAAGTTATTTTCCAAGGACTTGCCCAGTCTCCCCTCAACTCTTGAAATTTGTGCACCTGAATCCTTTAGTAAGGAGTTACTTGTGAAGAGCCACCTTCTTTGGATCATTCAGTGGCCCCTAGCTCCTGTGCTGGAAGAGGTGATGAAAAGTTGATCTCTATCCCTTCTCTCTATGCAATTAGTGGTATCGGACACTCCCATGATATCCATTTTCTCTCTGTACCCCATGAGCTCTACTGTTTTCAGTTGAAAGTCCCAGCCTGCTCAGCCATTCTTTGCAGGAACTGTTCCTTGTCACCTGGTCATCCTGCTCTGTATCTCTTTCAGACTTACAGTCCTTGCTTTTTGAGATGAAGGGGTCAGACCTGTGGTTGGGATTATCACTGAGCAATGGGGTTTTTTTTCTCTTTCATTCTCTGTTTGTTTCACAATGATACCTAATGTTTGATTTGATTTTTTGACCACAGTTGAGTGGTCAAAAGTCACCTTTTACAGAACTGTCTATTGTAATACTAAGGTCTTGCTTTGCAGGTAAACATTGAACGTCTTAATAATCACGTGCTAAAGCTGCAAGACTAATGATCTTATTCATTCAAGATCTTATTCTTCTGAATGTATTTCTCCTTGTTCTTCTGCGGTTTGGGAAATCCTGCCTCCTGCTCTACCTTAGCTCAACCCCTAGTCAGGCAAATCACACAAGTCACTATTTGAATGTAGCTTTGGGAATAGTTTTCGATACCAGCTAGAGTGTTATAAGTGTAGACAAGGTTATTTGAGGATCTGAGAGGCCAATCTGTAGGAAGAAGTAATATTTTTCATTACTTCTTGTTCCCAAGGATTTGCTGTGATGTTTGCTGTGTTGGATGCAAGACTTGTATGCGCCAAAGCGTGTTTGCTTTTTCAAATATACAAGCTTCATGCCTTGTTAAGTGCTCAGATTGTAAGTTCTTTTAAGCAGAGTGATTGCTGTGAATTTGCTTGGAAAGTACTGTGCATTTTTTTAGCTCAGTGTAAACAATGCATTAGCAATCATGCCCACTGCTCAATGAGAAAGACAAAACAAATCTTGGCTAGGTGTCTTTGGCTCCAGACCTTTGCTATATAGTGAGTGATTCAAGGCGGGCTGTACTTACCTGAGGGTTTCAAGAGGTGTGGTGTGCTTGCAAGAGTTGATACAGTAATTCCAGTGTGGCACAGCACAGGAAGAGGAGTGGGGGGAGAGGTGAGGGAACACCTCAGAAATGCAGAGCAACACCCACAGTTGGATCTGATAATATCTGGAAAATAAACGGAGTGGCAATCACGCTGAAGTTGGCACAAAGGGAAAAAACAGCCTGTTGGAAAGTTCACGTATAGCTAGCTACTCAGTCTCAATTACGAGATCCTTGAGGCAAGGAACGTGTCTTTCTGCTCAGCCACAGAACACTCAGCATGCCTTGGTGTGCTCATAACACATGGCCTTTTATTTGCCCTTCACTAGCGATAGCAGGAATGTCTGTTTCATTTTGGTGCACGTTCCTTTCGAAGATCGTAGCCTGATTGCATCACTTCTGTATAAGCTACTTGCCTTCTATTTTTAATGTTCTTATTTTCCCTTTGTATAATTACAAATTTCCAAGATAGTGAGATATAGCTGGAAGATCTTCTCTTTTCCTTTCCTATCTGAATGCTGCTTGAGACAGAGCAACCTGCTTTTAGCTTGCCCATGTATGAAGTAACTGTGATTCCACCTGTTGTGGGTTGTGTCATTGCTTCTTGGCTCAGGTAGGAGGAGGCACAGGAGAGAAGGTTCTCAGTGAACGCTCTTACCTTCCCTATGTAATGACCAAGGATAAGCCATCTGCAAGCACAGAGCAAGATTTACTATGCCAGGGCAGACACTTTGGTGTTTGTAGTCGAGCATTCAATCTCTTGCAGTATCTGATACTTCAAGGAAAAACACATACTACTACCGGATGAATTCAGGCTGTCAGAAGATTTTTCTTCCTTTTCTTTCCTCTCATACTACATCAAAACTGTGGAATTGTGTGTCCCAGTGTGGGTGCCACTTGTACTTTTCAGTGAGATGTTAAAGGTCCCTGTTGTGGTCCATCTCTGGGACTGTGATAAGTAGATTGTGGATATGCTGCTGAGTTTCATTTGTTGCTCCATAACATGAGGTTATTAGCCACATTCTCCCAAGAGGCTGCAGTGGTGGAACTGGGTAGTGTGGTCTCTCCCCTTTGCTCAAGCACCTTTTTGATGATGATTGGAAATGTTTATTCTGTGTATGTACAGGGTCCTGGAAAGGTCCGCCTAGATACCACTAACCATCTACCTGATGTTTCTGAAGTGCTGTGTATCCAGCTTTACATTGCAGTCAAATTAGTTCATTCCTTCCTGCTCTTGTGTCCCAAGAATGTAGCCAGTAACTGCTTTTTAGACTCCATTATAACATTGGTCTGGCCGCTTGTTCACAGAAAGCATCATGCCTTCTTCTAGCCTAAGACACATTTGACCATTCAGCATTTTCTTGGATTTCTTTCAGCAATTCCTTCTCTCAGAAATGTACAAAATGTTCAAAAATTTATCTAATCCCTTATATCACATTGCCATTGCTAGAGTAGTTAAGATTAAAAGTAAGAAATGGAGAAATAGGCTGAAGGTAACCACACTGTGTTTCATTGGTTTGTAGCCCAGATGCTGATGGTGTGATGGCAGAGGCTTTGCTCACATTCTGGTTCTCCTCCACGGATTCTAGAGAAACATTGCGAGAAAGAGTTGAAAGGATCTTACGGAGGGGCCTGAAAAAATACAAAGGGCCCCTGCGAATAAATGTCAGATCTTCTACCATCTCAAGTAAGTATATTACATCTCTCTTAAAGGTAGCTCTAAAGGTAGCTCTTGCCCTTTTCTGATTGATAAGGCTTGATTTTTCCCTTCTGATTATGGCTGTTACTGAGTCTGAATCACACTCTTTCCTGCTCATTCAGTTAGAACAATATCAGCGGCAATGTATAAACCCCACATAAGTCTTTTAAATGTGTCTTAAATATGGATAAACAGAAGCATTTGTTTTGTGGCCTCGCAGTACAGCCTCAGCCTCCCTCCAAACTGCAGTACCAGCCTTATGCTACTGTCAGGGTAAAGAGTAGGAGCCTCACCACAGCGCTCAGTACATGGCAATACAAACATGGTCCCCAAGTCTTTGCTTCTCTGGGGGGCCTGAAAGTGCAGAAGCTATGCTTGGATGACAGTGGGGAAATGCCCAATGCACTGAAAAAATATATTCAGAGGGAGGATCAAAAGCCTTGCAAATTCCCCCGGGGAAAGGGAAAGAAAGAGAAAACATTCTTATCTATGTGACTTCTTAGCTATGGATCTAGCCCCTTCTTTGCAAAGCAGACCTGCGTCTGCAGAACAGGAAAATTCGTATCATTATCTTTGTGATTTAGTGGATTACCAGGCAGACACTGAAAGGCGGGTTTCCCGCCTCTTCTACATTTCTAATCCGTTAGAGAGTTTTTGTGCAGGCTTAGACTCTTGTCTCAAACTTTTCAGGAATGAGTTGCTAGTTGAAAGGAAGGGGCAGATACTTGCTCCGTTTGTTTTCACAGACCTTCCACTTACTCCTAGCACAAGAGGGACAGTACAGCACATGGGTGGGTACTTGCTGCTTGCTTTTCCACACTAGACTACTTAAATCAGCAGAGATCTGCAGAGGCCAGACGTCTGTGTTGAAAGAACAAGAAGGCTGGGCCCGATTCCGTGCTGGATGGATCCAGACTTCCTCCCGCTCAGAAAAGACCAGGATCCATCTCTTATTCTGCCTCTTGGTGCTTGAACTGGGCATACTGCATTGCAGCAATGCAGTGAAACTCAAATATGAGCTGTCACACACCCGTTGTTTCTTGATGGGCCAACCAGTCTTCCCCACTGGAATGGCTCAAGATAATAGGTGACATTCCTTGGGCAAAGAATCACCATTTCTCTGCAGTGTTGTTTATCGGCCAGTAGTTCCTGTTCAGCAAAGTGCACATGTAAACTCGCCCAGATAGGAAAAAATTGTGTGGGCAACAGCTAGAGAGATTCAAAAAGTTTTGGGTTTTTTTTTCATTTTTTGTTTTTTTAGGATTTTTTTTAAAGACAGTCAGGTCATGATTTAGTGAATTTTGAAGCTTCAGTTTAATTTGGTGCCTTACATAAAAGATAAAATTGAAAGGAGTACAAAAAAGCTTGTTTGAAAAAGGTCTGTGAACTTCTCATCGAGTTATCTGATTAGCTGCTTTTATTCATTCTGGTAAATGTGGAAAATGACTCAAAACTCTGGTTTAGTTGACCTTGAACTGCACCAGGGCTGTTACCGTAATGCACCAGTTGCTAGTTAAAAAAAAAATTAGCTGACATAGTTGAATCACAATGTTTTCATTAATATTTGTTCTCAGTAAAAGATGGCATCTCTGTGTTACTTTGATAGAGCTGCATGATAAACTTCGTGTTGCTTTTCTTGGCTCTGCCAGCCTAACCATAAAACACTGACTCCGTAGGTCTACGACTCACCACAGGACTAGCATTGTGCAACTGTTACACGTGACACAAAGGAACATAAACAGTACCTTGCCATTTCTAGGAGACGACAATAAAAGATTCCATTTGGATCTTTCTTTGCTAATAAGGTTTCAACAGTGAGGCTTAGGCAAGCTCCTGTTGGTGCTGCCGTTTAAGAAAACCAGGTTGACTCAAGTTAAGAGTACAGAACAGCGTACTCCTGTGCTTTTGGGGAGAAGCAGATGTCAATTTATAAAGCTCAGTTTCTTCCTCACACCTAGGAGAAGTGATAATTTTCAACACATCCTGGAAGTCCAGAGCGGGGTCTAGGTTTTGCATTTCCCACTTCTCTCTCCCCTCCTGAAATATCCTGTCCAACATTAGTATTTAAACCAAGGAAAGCTAAGAAGCCTTGGAATTTTTTTTCCCATGCTCTGCATCACCTTTCTAAAGTTGGCTTCATTGTAGCTCTGATGGTTTTGCCAACTGGAATCCTTGTTTATGTTGAGGCAATATTGGAACATTTTCATAATGGCTTGTAAAATCATTAACCTGTTCATTGTAATCACCTTATCAAAAGATTCTAATTTGGGGGCCATAATATATAGCTACTTTAGCTAAGCATAGCTAACTAGTTGAACAAATCCAGGTCAAGCACGCACTTACATTCCATGCGAGGAGGGTCTGATAAGGAGAACCTCCGTAAGTCTCCCAGGATCTAATCATGTTGTTATTCAACGCCATGTCTCAACTTGCGCTTCACTCAAAAGTATTTGCTTTGGGGATCAGCTCCAACAAACTCCTGCAAACTGAGTGCAACACTTGGGATCTTCAGCTGCAGTTCATGGCAGCAGTACAAAACTAAGTAGTCTGCCAGCCCAGGGGTAGAACTTGCTTTGCCTCTTCATTCCTGAGGATTGAGAAAAAAGAGGGGATAAAATCTAAACTGACAATGTTTTCTTAGTTCAGTTTTTTTCAAAGAGAGAGAAGCTTGATCGTATAGAAGGGAAAAAATAACAAGTATGCAAAACTTAAAGGAAAACAAAATAATATTGTCTCTGTTTTGTATCATCACTAAACAGTAGATGTTCTTTACATACGGCTGCAAAAAATACATTGGTATCGGAATATCTTCAGATGTTTAATTACTGAAGTCCCTTCTTTCTCATTTAGCTGGACTTCATAGTCCCTTGGTCAAGGGTATTAGTATCTCCAGACATGACCTACAGCTTTGATAAAAAATGGGAGGTGATAGAGATCTCTGCACTTCTTTACAAGCCCCACTGGAAGCCCAAATATTTTACAGTGGACAATCAAGCAAACTAAGCCCTGTCTTCTCTGAACAGCAGTGCAAGGACCAGCAAAATGAGATGTCAAAGTTGGTGACTTGGAAACACCCGCATTAGGACCTGCTCTTCAACTAGCACTGAAAGAAGAAGGTGGTGTAGTTTGTCCTCTGTATAGTTCTGGCACCAAAGAGATCTCCTGCAAGGCTCATTTTTTTCCCCCGGGGTTTCTTGGTTAGAAGTAGAGTCACCTCACAGCTTGGATCCCTATTAAGCAAAGTGTAGAGCAGCTTGCCAGAGTATTTCCCTTTGTCAGGTAGGTTGGAAGTCTCCCAAAATGTATTTTTGGGAATGTACTTCTGACGTCAGAAAGAAACTGGTTGCAAGATCACTGGTACTGTTCAAAGTGAGTAGGAAGTATTCCTACCTGTTGCATAGCCAAGGGTTTTGACTGTGAACAATGAGTCATGAATTGGTTTTGATCAACAAGTCAACTGTTATTGTTTCTATTTATCTGGCATCTGGGGCTTGCTAAAGGTCCTTACAAAGTACAGAACCTAGGAGACGGATTCTCACTTCTTTATTGAGTCTTCTTTGAGAGACATAGAAACAAGTGTCCGACGTGCATGAATGAGGAATGTTTCATCTCAGATAATGTATGTAGCAGTCTGGTTTTTTGTACTTTACTAGCCACAACAGCAGCTAGGGGGAGTGAAACAAGACATTGGGAAATACAGCGGATATCTGACATTCCCCCACTTCAATGCCATTAGTTTGGCACGAAGTAGTACATTTCAGTGTTGGCAACAGTCTAGAGAGGCTGCCTGAAATGGGAGAGACTGAAATCCATTTTAAAATTAATATTTTGCAAGAACAGGCTTGTGATGAAGGAATTAATCAGGAAATCATCCTGACCTGACTTCTTAGATGACCCAGATAAGTTGATTTAATTAATTTCCTCGCTTAATTCTTGTTTTTCCCTTTCTCTGCCTTGCCTGCAAAGGCTGCAAGTGATTTGGGCCACCCCTACTGTAGTGAGATCTTTATTGCAGCTGGGGCATGAGTGTGGGTTAGGAAGAAGAATAATGCTGAAAACTGGATCAGCTTGGATACACACTACAGAACTGGTACGTAGCTCCTCATGCAGATCCCTTCTCGGGCTGCAGGACACCCACATGGAGTTCTTGTAGGTATGTAGGTGTGGACCTCTGCCTGTCCTCATGGACAGAGTTAAGATATGGTGGATGGCAGCGGGGGGAAGTCATGGATGTGAGGACAGGTCCAGTGGACAGAAGTAGGGAGGGAAGGACTGGGTGACGGGGACAAAGAGAGGTACAAAGCCTTTCCCTTGTCTCTACCAGGTCACTCTCCCCTGTTGAAGGAATGAGAATTGTATCACCTGTATCTAAGCCATGTTTTGCTCCTTCTACAAGGGTGCGTAACTCTGGGGAGGTAATTCCTGTTGAGAGTGAAGAGAATATTGGAAGGTTAGTGGGGAGATGTTTTAGGTTGTGTGCACTGTGTAGCGACACAAGAGCATGACTTTCTTGTTGAGTCCAAACCTCGTGTTTTGCCATCTTTCAGGAAACTGCTGCATTTGCTTTTGGGTACAGTTTTTGGAACATGACTGAATCTGCTGCTCACTGTTCTCATTCCCATTTCACCCCAGTATCTCATGCCTTTACGGTCTTTAATGTAATTAAAGAGTATTAGAGTAGAGCTATTATCCCCACCTCTGTCTGCCCCGCAGGACAGATGCACTCTGTGACATTCCCCTCAGCTGCCCAGGTTGGTAATGTACTGAAACTTGCCAGAGATCCTTTTTTTGCCTTCCTGCACTGTTGTTACCCTAAATAACACTGAACTAGGTGAGCCCCCTATTTCTGATGCAGCTGAGAATTTTGTAATTCTCTCTCTTTTCAAGGAAGCTGTTATTAAAACGTGACAAAAGACAGCGGGGAAAATCCTTCCTCTGCTCCCTGGTGCATTTCACAAATGCGTGTCCAAGAATGTGTTATTAGTACTGAAGCAAGTACTTTTTCTTAATTTTTTTTTTTTACGTTTACAATCCTCTCTTCCCTTCATACCCAATGTAAGATAATCTTTACCCTGCCTTCTCTGTGTGAAAAAACAACTTACACAAGCAAGATGTGGGAACTTGATATAACAGAGGATGGAATATGCAGTTTGTCTTTAAAGACAGCAGTAATACTATAACATATATAGAAAATCAAGGGTGGAAACCTTTAAAGAAAATCAAGTTTCTCTGGGAATCAACATCTGTGAAAAATAATGTAATTAGGTAAAGCTGTTTCAGATTTTTAAAACAGATTTCTCATCTTTAATTGTTCAGTTATCTCTGGCCCTTTCCACACCGAAAATGCATAATATTCCCTAATAATGCATTTGCTTGCCTTGCTTGAACTACTTCAATATAAGGTCTGGTCCACTTATGTCACTGAGAGTTCTGCCTGTTATTTTCCTTTTAGTATAAACACTGATCTCTGTGGCTAAACTGAAATGGGGCAGTGGACACAAGATTAATTCTTCTGATGCAGTGACACTGATATTATTTACAAACGTGGCAAAGCGAGCTCGTTTTTCTGTAGGAATCTCTGAATCCCTTAGAGATAAGTGGTCACATTCACTCTTCAGTTAACTATGAACTTGCAAACATTTAGATCATTGCCAAATAGATCCACAGGCTTTGGGCACTGAGCACCCTTAGAAATCCTGGCCTTAACTAGCTGTTGCATATAAACAATTACTAAAATAAAGATGCTTTCCTGCTCGCGCTTACTGCCCTTTTCTTTCCATGTTTGCTCAAATAAGTATGTTGAGGAGTAAAAAGTTATTTACTGATAAGTTATTAAAAAGTAACTGCAAGCCACTCTACTCGTTAGTTGGGAAATTAATACTTCAAGTCTGTTTTAAGGTTATTCTGTTTACTAAATATGCAAAATAACTGTATTGTCCAGTTGAAGAACAGAGCTCTCTTCTGAAAGATGGAATCCCTAAGCTGCATTTCAATAGATTGCTGTGATTTTAATTTAAACATTAGTTTTCTCTTTTAAGTTAGGCAAGCTTTAATTAAATAGCAAGTTCCATTTTACAAGTAGGCAATGCGTGTTCAAGTTGAACTCGTTCTTGTTTACAGTGGAAGCCTGAACACTGTTTTCCTAAATGCGGCACAAACAACTATTTTTGCAGCTGTATGTGGTTGGGACAAGATATGACACTTTAATTGTTACTAATTGATGCTTTTTCTTGGTAGTGCAAACAACTAGGGCAACTAGTAAATGAGCCGGGCAGCACAGTTGTCTCTCGTGCCTTGCAAGTGATTGCTTCAAGGCAGGGCTTGCAACATGTTGGCTGGCACAACGTGAGCAGCTACGCTGTTGACCAGGCCAAAAATGCCGAGGTAGTAAGGAACGAAGGCAAGCCCCCAGTGAGGCAAGCCAGTAAGCAACCTGATTTTCAGCAGTATCGTGTAACCCAGAGTGTTCTCTGCCTTTGAGGGGGTCTACCACGGGCTCAGCTTATCTGAAAATACTGTTAGTTGGTTCAGGTTTCCAAACATATTTGTGTGCTCTGGGTGTGGGATCTTGGTTCTGAGTTGTGGGTATTGTGCCCTTAATTTCACGTGTCCTGATCTGCACGATGAGTTCCCGGCTCTGTTGCCAGACAGACCTCCTTTCGCCTCTTAAAAACTCCCTGTACTTCGAGGCTTTTTCCATTTGCTGTGATGTCTTCCTTATTACTTGCATTCCAGCTCCCAGTGTAGGCTACATGGTCAGATACCCTGGCAGATCTCTAAAGCAAAGCAGTGCCCCTACCCTGGTGAATACAGCCTTGAAATTACTGACAGGTGCCACTGGCCTTTTTCCTTCAGCAGTGGGCAGGTGGGAGAGCACATCGGCTACATAGTCATGACATATTATAAAATACGCTAAAATTCAAAGCTGTACGGACATGCTATTTAAGACTTGCAGCGTGCGTGTGGAAGACTAGTTTCTCCCATTACACACAAGTCAGTCCAACTGGAAGCAATGGGTAAAATTTTGCCCACGTGAGGTCTGTACTTTTTTCTAGGTGCCTTGTAAAAAGGCAAACAGAGATGTAGACAGGTGCCTTGCAGAACAGCCATGTGACTCACAGCAAAACTCAGTGCAGTGAGAACATGCCAATTGAATTGCTTCCGGCACTGCGCTTGAACAAGCTGGTTGCTCCTTTTGTCTTCTCGATGAGCTTTGCAATATAATGTAAGTGTTAGTAATTGACTGCAGGCTTTATAATTAGGCATTATGAGGTAAATGTCTCTCCACCCAGAGAGGAGCTAAAAAAACATTATTACCAATATTGCACTTGAAGGCAAAAGGTGCTTTTTCATTGTTGATTATATTTGTTGGTTTCTTAGCAGTTTCCAGCTATAAAATATTAGTGTGACCCAAATGATGAGCTAGTTCTGAAGGTTGTGTGAATTTCTAGAAAAACACTGGATGCTCATCATAGTTGAAATAAACAAGCAGGGTCAGGTTTTTCAAAGCACTTCTTGCCAATCTAAGCATATGGGTGAAGTAGCCAAATCCTTAGCACAGCTCAGCACCCCCTTTTTTCCCCCTTCATTTTGTAACTTACTAAACAGTAATGTTTACACCACTGGTAAATCCCTTTGCTGGCCTAGCTTTTACTAGTTTTAACAATACAAAATGTATTGTTACATTTTAATGTAAGAGATCTTAGCAACAACCAAACATATTATCCATGGAAATTCAAAGAATTCAGCTGACATTGTTGAAATGCAGAAGAACCTATACATTCCACCCCTCACCTCTGTGAATCACATATTTAAGAATTATCTTAAAATCCACATTCAATGCACAATATTCACAAACTTCCCTCACATCAACAAAAAAGAATTCCCCACACCAAAATCAAAACATCATTATCACAACACGGAACGAAAAGTGTAAAATTTACATGCAATCCACCCCTTGTCCCTTCACCAAAATTGCAATTGTCCATGTTTTGCCCATTACCTCTCACAATTACTATCCTTATCTCAAATTCCTCATGCCCCACCTTGGGCACCAAAAAAGGACTGTGGATGCCAGGTGCCCACCGAAGTCACTCTATCACTCCTCTCCTCAGCTGGAAAAGGGAGAGAAAGTATAATGAAAGGCTCATGAGTTGAGATAAGGACAGGGACGGATCATTCAGCAACTACCGTCACAAGCAAAACAGGCTTGACTTGGGGAAATTAATGTAATTTATTACCAATCAAATCAGAGGAGGATAATGAGAAATAAAAACTAAATCTTAAAACACCCACCCCCCACCCCAGTCTTCTTCCTGCGTTCAGCTTCACTCCTGATTTCTCTGCCTCCTCCCCGCAAGCAGCATGGGGGATGGGGAATGGGGCTTGTGGTCAGTTCGTCACAATTGTCTCTGACACTCCCTCCTCCTCAGGGGGAGGTCTCCTCGCACTCTTCCCCTGCTCCAGCGTGGGGTCCCTCCCACAGGAGACAGACAGTCCTCCATGAACTTCTCTAATGTGAGTCCTTCCCCCAGGCTGCAGTTCTTCACCAACTGCTCCAGCGTGGGTCCTTTCCAGGGGGTGCAGTCCTTCGGCAATAGACTGCTCCAGCGTGGGTCCCCCATGGGGTCACAAGTCCTGCCAGCAAACCTGCTCCCGCATGGGCTCCTCTCTCCATGGGGCCACAGGTCCTGCCGGGAGCCTGCTCCAGCGCAGGCTTCCCATGGGGTCACAGCCTCCTTTGGGCATCCACCTGCTCTGGCATGGGATGCTCCATGGGCTGCCGGTGGATATCTGCTCCACCGTGGACCTCCATGGGCTGCAGAGGCACAGCCTGTCTCACCGTGGTCTTCACCATGCGCTGCAGGGGAATGTCTGCTCTGGAGCCTGGAGCACCTCCTCCCCCTCCTCCTCCACTGACCTTGGTGTCTGCAGAGTTGTTTCTCTCACACATGCTCGCTGCTCTCTCCTGCTGCAATTGCTGTGGTGCAGTTTTTTCCCCCTTCTTAAATATGTTACCACAGAGGCGCTGCCACCATCCCTGAAGGCCTTGGCCTTGGCCAGCGGTGGGTCCGGTCTTGGAGCCGACTGGCATTGGCTCTATTGGAGATAGGGGAGCTTCTAGCAGCTTCTCACAGAAGCCACCCCAGTATTCCTCCCGCTACTAAAACCTGGCCAGGCAAACCCAATACAGGGTTTTCCTCCTCCTTTCACAGGACGTGAGAAAGTACAAGTGAGCATTTTTACGGAAAGGGGACCTCGCAAGTTGTTGCTTGCCCACCAGTGAAACTTATGTATCTTTATTATGTGAACAGTTCCTGTTTATAGTTGGCCCATTATAACTCATCTCCCATTCTTACAAAATAAAGCAGTGGCTGCATGTTTATGCGACAGCCCTAGCGGTGCCTTTGCTCTCTAACACTCCCCGCAGTCAAGCTGTACATGCGCTGGAGTTCTATTTGTTTTGTTTTTCTGTCACCGTCTGCTTAATGTCGTATTAAGAAATGAATGAGTACAGGTCTAGTAATGGTGGATTGCAAACGTGCAATTCACCCTGCATACCAGAAGGAGTGTCAAGCCCGCAAGCAAAACACAAGTGATACAAGCACAATACGTGACAAGTATGAGCCAGAGCCCTTTGCATTCAAAAGAGACTCCTCCCGGCTTGGTGTGGTTTTGGATCAAAACTAGGGTATTACTCTGTGTAGCTGCAAAGAGACAAGAGAAATGAAGTAAGTGGATAAGGACCGGGATCTGCTGAGAAAGGCCCTCCAGCCGCCAAATGTGAAGTTGTGAATGCTATACAAGTATCAGTATATAATTTAAAAATTGTATTAAAAGTGTGATTTTTTTTTTTTTTAATTTTTATTTTTTACATTTGTTTAGACTGCTGGCAACTAAAACGGTAGCTCTTGTAAAAATAGCATTCTGGAAGAAGGGGATTAGACTTACACCTTGAGACAATGCTTGTTACTGTCAGCATGAGCATACTGTATTGTCCATAAACATACAACGTGCATGTTAAAGGAGGGAATGTATTGATAGAACCCACTGTGCCATGACATAAATTGCTCTTAACTATCTCTTTTAGTATTAATAGTGTACCAGACACCCTGTTGTTCAATAACACAGGAGAAAAGACAGCGAGCCATTGCTATTGCAAGCTGGCATGGCTGCAGCAAAGTCAGTGCCTTCTGATCTTGAAGAGGGCACAGCGTGAATACCAGATCTCTGTCCCTCACTCCGCTGTAAAATGCGGCCAGTTGATTTTTTACAAAAAAAAAGGAACCTCAAAACTTTCCAAATCTCTCCCCAACAAACCTGTGGATCTTGAGCAATCCTGGACTTGTTTTGCCCACACTGCCCTCCAGAAACATCAGGGCCCAGCAGGCTGGGGGAGACCCTGTGCCTGCTCCTCAGAGGATATTGGCTGGCTGGAGAACAGCAAGCAGCACAGCGGAGAGGAGCGCGATAGCCAGCACAAGAATGCAGCCACGTATAAGCTACCCTGGTTTCTTTAGCAGCCCCCCTCAGCCCTCCCTCCCGTGGCGCCCTGTACTCAAATCACTGGCCGGGTGGGACGACCACGCAGATGAGAAACCTTGTCTGTGCTGTCCTGGCCTTACCCTGACTCTTTCTTTGTTTCAGATGTGGAGACCAAAAGAGCAGAAGCTCTCTTCAATGACAGTAAGTGAGGGCTTTTCAAGCCTGGGAAATCTCTGATTGTTTTAATTTGCATTAATAGGCTCTGAGCACTTTTCCTAGCCCTTAAAAGCCTTTTCTCACCCTCCTGTCTAATGAACGTGACCTTGTACTTCCCACAGATGAGCCGTGTGTTTAGAAATCGTGCTCAGTCATGAGGAAACCTCTTTTATTAGTGTCTTCTGGAATACTTAGGAAGACTGGCAAGAAAATAGTGGTGATGGGGTGCAAAACCCTCCTAGTCTACACCCACTGTCAGTTTTTTTGCAGTGGGATGTTCCTTCTCTTAAAAGCATCATCCGTTCTGCGAGAAATGAGCAAATGATGAGAAAAGAGCAAGTACTGAGGGCTCTACAGAAATCTCTAGTGTTGGGTGGAGAGGAGACACACAGGTGCATAAGGAGACACTCCTGCATGTGCAGTTCTGCCTCCAGCAGTGCTGCCATCTAGGAAACAGAGGACTGACTTCGCCAGTGAGGTCTGAGCACTGTAACGTTCAGGACACTTGTTTATTTACTAACCTGATCCTGCTGCTGTCGGTACCAGTGAGAGCTTTTGCACTGTCTGCTTAATTGTGTATTTGGACATGCAGGGGCAAAGCCATGTTTCTACATGAAAGCTAAGATATTTCAGATGACTCCTAGGTGTCCGTAGTAAAATTGAGTGAGCGAGGAAGACTTCCAATAAATAATGAATCTTAATTGCTTGGGCTAGTTGACTGCTTTACTGTCAGCCACAGCAGCCAGCTGAAAGGTGTGTGCTAATAATGTGCTAAAGGCAGGAGAGTCCTTATCACAGATTTGAGTGCATTTTATATTTGAGCAGATTATAGTTAGAAGCAATTTCTATTATAAATAGATTAAAACCTACTTAAATAGCATACTTCATCAAGTCTAATCCTGCCTGGGCAGGGCAGACACCTTGTCCTCTGGTCTCCTGATGTAAAGCATTAGAACGACATCTTGGTGCAGTGACTGCAGAATCTGCTTCACATATGCTTGTCTTGGATGCTATAGCATAACAATTCATCTCCACCTTGCTACCTGTTATTTTCCTGTACACATATTAAGTGATGAGTTTTACACCTGAACATGTACCAGCATGTTGTTCAATCGGTGCTTTAAGGATGGCAGAGACCTCTAACACAGCCCGCGAGTGAGAAGTGCCCTAAAAGCCAGGCCGGGCACATGCAGAAGAGTTTGGAATAATGGTTTTCTGTGTGCTCTCAGAAATTGGGAATATGTCATTTTCTTTAGTGTGCATTGGAAGGAAGGAAGGACCATAAGGAGACGTATAGAAGTTACATCAACCTGTGATTATAATGAAAATGTTCTGGATTTTGGAATGGCTAATAGCAGAAAATTGTTCCTTATGGAAATAGAAGGCAATATGATTGGTCTTCTCAAGGTACTGACTACTGAAGGAGTTGAGGTATTTTGTTTTAGAGATGTTTTTAAGCTTTCACAGAAGGAAGTCAGCTTGTTTGGAGATTTAATAGTCATAAAAAGCCATCTTTGCTTACAAGTTGGGTTTCTTTTAACTCTGCGAAGTTCCTTGACCAGTTCCTTAGCCGTTCCTTCAATTACTTAACGAGTAATTGAAGACTAAATAACATCACTTTTTGGGTTGTTTTAGGTGCTGGTGTTCTGGGGTACTGATGAAACTGTGAATTTTTCCCTGTTTTGAACATTGACGGCTCAGGTGGTTGATAGGATTGTGCAGTTTTAGGAACAGTAACTGAGGATTACCAATAGCTTTCAGGAGGAAAACAGGCTAGTGTAGACAGTCTTATCAATTATGGCATATTCTCCAGTTTTCCTTTCACATGGCAAGTTTTGGACAAATAGATTTAGATTCCACTGATGTGCTTCATTGTGGTTTTAAATCTCAGAGCAGGGCAGACTCTACACTGAGCATATGAGCTTCTCGATATTGTATGACTTTTTGTTTTGGTTTGGGGTTTTTTTGTTTGTTTTTGCTTATAAATTTATGAACAGCTTGTAATCTGCTGTGTTATTGCTGCTACTTTTGACTATGAGGTACTGTTAACATAACCATGTGCAGATCCTAGCAGGAAGGGGCAGAGGTTATACTCTGTGTGGCTCCCATGTTTCGCTTCTGAGGACTTCAAGGGCACTGGAGCTGTCAGCTCTCCGGTGACACACTACCAATTTCTGCTTTGTCCCCCTCTGTGTAACTGTATGCAGGAGACAGGCAGTGCAATGGTTTGGATTGTGTTGTCACTATGCAAATAATTCTTGGCTCTGTCTCTTTTTCAATGGATTGGAATAGTCCTGTCTGTCAACTTTCCTAATATCTAGCTGAAATCGGGGCCTGGATGAAAACTAGTGGGTCTTGGTCCAGGTAAGATGGATTTGATGCTGTTTGGATGGGAGAAGACAGCTGAAGCAGCTCTGTCCATTGAGGAAGTTTCTAAAGCTGCTGGGGAGCTTCAGCTGCTCCTGAATATCCTGAGTTTAGTGGCTGAAACCATGGATATTTTCATTTCTCTCTGGGTTTGGAGGATAATACTTTTTGTCATGGATGCACGCTGTGCTGGAGGTATCCATGCCTTTGTCATCTCTGGCTTGGATTAGTGTGATGCTCTTTGCCTGAAGTGCCTCTCCAGGTCCACTTGCAGACTGCCATTTGTGCAATGCACAGTTGCCTTTTTCCAGATGACATCTCGCTGATGTAATCTGTATGCATGCATGGTAAAAACCCGTGGCTTGGATCATTCCCTCCTTAGATTTTGCCTTGTTCATGTTTTATCCTAATGACAAATTACCTGGGACAATAAAGTCAGCAATCCCCATATTTGGGAATTGTCCTGGGTGTGTGGTGAAGGGTTTTGCTTCCTGATTTGAGCTGCTTATATAGCTAAGCCTGAATGGTTGACCATCAGGCTTTCAACCATTATGGCTTTCCATAATAGTCCGTGGTTAATTCAGACTTCTAACAGAATGGGTTGTGCATGAGGATCTGTGGGGGATGGTGGAAGGTACATTTTCTTGTGGATGTTAATACTATTAGAGAACCCAGGTGGTGTGTAATTTTACATATATTTTCTGCAGCCATTGGCAAGCATATTTACTAAACAGAAGAGTAGCTAATACACTCTTTCTCCTTTTTGACAGTCTGTGGGTTACGGCAGAATAGATCAGTCAAGTCAATGGCAAAATCATCGTCATTGCGAATAGTTGGCGGATTGTCTTCTGCAGAGACCGGGGACTGGCCGTGGCAAGCTAGTTTGCAGTACAATAATATCCATCGCTGTGGTGCAACGCTCATCAGCAATACATGGCTTGTATCTGCCGCTCACTGCTTCAGAGAGTAAGTTCCCATTTTAGAGAGAACCTGTAACAGAATGTACCCTACGTGTATGAAGTTGTCTGGCTTTCCAGATTTGCACTGCACCCCTGACTCTTTCCAGGGGAACAATTTTGTGCCGTGGAGAAGAAAAGTCAGGGTTAGGCAGACCCATCACTTGAATGTTTCAATGAGAAATTAAAGGCTGACTCTTTGGAGCAGAACTGGCAATTGCATGAGCGCAAGTCAATAGTCATTTGGCATACTGAGCTAAGTGGTGCAGAAAAGGTAATGTAACTGAAATGGCAGTGTTTGGTTCCTGTTGCACAAAATGTTTCTAAAGGTGCTCCTTTGTGTTACAAGTGGGTTTCTGCTGCTGCAGGCTGCTACTAGAAATTACAATCCCACATTCCTACCCCTCCATTCAGCCATCCGCTCCCAGTCCTCTTCTGTTTCAAGCATGGCAATTGTGAATCTGAAAGGCACATAAAATGGAATAGCTGAGTGAACACATTATTCACATGCAAAAATAGTAAAGGAAATGAGTTTTCTACCATAAGAGCTGTTCGATTTGATTACACCCTGTGGCCACACAACAGTGAGATCAGGGACAAGCAGCAATGGAGGAGTATGAGACCATGGTTGAGGAGGGAATGCAGGATTGCCCTCTCCTAGCACACTGGGACATTACGTGGGACACAGTATTAGGAATCTAGTAGGCAGCTGGCTTGAAGGAGCTGTACAATAAAGGTGCTCACCAAGTTTAAAGTGCCAAACACTTATAGCAGCTAAATACTTACAGCATTCTTACCTTTTTCAGCATGAGTCACCCTCAGAAGTGGACCGCTACTTTTGGAGCTGTTTTGAAGCCACCAAGCTTGAAACGATCAGTGAAGACTATTATTATTCATGAAAAGTACCGCTACCCGGAACATGATTATGACATTGCACTTGTGCAGCTCTCTAAACGAGTTGAGTTTACGAGTAGCATACACCGCGTTTGTCTGCCTGAGCCATCTGAGATTTTTCTGTACAACACTTACGCTGTCATCACAGGCTGGGGAGCACTTACTAATGACGGTGAGTCCCCAGTCTACCAGGCGACCTGTATGTTATATAAACAGTGGTTCTGATCTACGACTGCATTGATAGCACTTCTGCAGCCACATGGTGTATGGCAGCAAGCCTAATTCTTTGTCTATAGGCAACAGGTTTGTTTAATCATGAACAGCAGTTTCTTGTTCTAAAATTAGACTGGACAAAGAGCTACAATCCACTGAAGCAGAAAACTGGAAGAAGACTCTTCTCTTTTTCCAGCCTTTCCATTTCATATTGTAAATTCTCAAGACAGGCAGTCCAGCCATGCATGTATTTATATAGCACATAAAAAATTATTATCCCAGCCTTATCCAGAGGCTACATATAACTCTGTGGGCTTTCAGGAAAATGTGCGGTGAGCTGCAGATGGTGATCTACCCAAGCTCACACTCTTATCAGGCCATGCTAAGAGTAGATTTAGCAATGGAACCAAGATGTCTTAATTTCGTATCATCTGCGCAAATTGCTACGTAATTTGTGTTCCATGGTATTATATGGAACATGTATAAAATATATGGGGTTGCACTTAAGGCACTATGTACCACACAATTGTTATGTCTGTCTTAATGGTACAGTTCTTAAGTGAGGCTATGAGTAGGTACCTTTTCTTTAAGGCCCTAAGCTAGACAGATCAACAAGCAAAACCTCCATATTAAACCAAGTCAAGCTGGTCCTGCATAAGAGAACATTAAAAGCTCTTCCTGTTTCTTAAGTACTGCAAAGTAATTCTGTTGATGAATACCCAAACTGTATTTTCCCTCAGGTCCAACTCCAAATGCTCTTCAGGAAGCAACAGTGAAACTTATCGACTCAAACACGTGCAACAGAAAAGAAGTGTACGATGGGGACATAACGCCCAGGATGCTGTGTGCTGGATACTTGGAAGGAGGAGTAGATGCTTGTCAGGTAACTGTAGCTGAAAATTAGAAAAGAAAACTATTTTAATGCTGACTCCAGTATCTGGTTGAACAAATCTTAACTGACAGTGTACTAGTCCTTTCAATACACTCCATTCAAGCAGGAATTAAGTTGTAAAACAAAATAGCATTTAGTTCACATCATTTAGCACACAAAACCCATACTAAGAGAGCTAAACTAGTATAATATATAGAATTTAAACCTTTCATAGCACGAAATGAAATTCTTATTCTGTAACTCAGAATAACTGCTTACAAGCCCATTTGCTTGTCATAATTTCTTGTGTGTGAAATCTAACCAGCAATTTGTTTGCAAAGTGATATGACAACACATTGACAGAGATAGTAAATGCTGAGATACTAAATATGAGCTAAAAATTAAATGTCTCAAGCAGATAAGACCAAACATCCATACAGTTGAGAAGGAAGTTTAAGAATGTAGCAGTTAAGCTGCCAGCAAAAATGCACTGTCACTTAGTGAAATTAAATTCTGGGCTGGATCATCTCATAACAGATCTGTTATGATACGCTCTTTGGTAACAGACTTGGTTCAGCAGAAGGAAAACTGAAGCAAAGATGGCTTTAGGTAAGGATACATGCATGTTGCAGGTTTGCAGATGTTGCACGGAAAAGCTTATGTTTAAAATATTGCCATAACGATAACTTTTTAAAAGGTAATTTCTATTTATGTTATTCTCAAAGAATGTACTCCTAAGTGCTGGTTCAAAACAGAACCTTTTCCAGAATTGCAGTTCTTACAGATTTACACCCAAAGCCAAACTCCTCGCAAAATTAAGTCTGCAAGGTTCAATTCCTCTGTCCGTGTCTGGCTCAGCATTGAAGAGACCTGAACAGAAGGATGCAACTGCTGTTTATTTCAGTAAAGCATTTTGCTGGAAGAGGAGGAATTTGGTCTGTTGTGTGAGGATTGCCTTTCAGCCTGCAAGGTTTACAGTTTAACTATTATTACCATGTCATGCTATTAACAGTATCTGAATTCAGCCTATGAGAGTGGCTAACATCTTAAGTTCTTCCTGGTTTAGATTGCTGAATATATTTGTGTCTCCCTACTTTGTATGAGCAGAAAGACAAGGCAGGTGGGGAGCAGTGTTTCACAAAACAGAAGAGAAACTTTTTTTTTAACACTAAAACCACAGACAGGTCAGGAGGTTCCATAGCAAACAGGAAAAAGCCACAGACTTTCAACTCAAGTTTCAGAAACAGTCTGGATTCTGCACAAATGGCATCTCTGGAAATACTGCTTGCTTTCTTCTCTTATGGGACACACCATCCTGTCTATGAAGAGAATTAAATTTTCCCTTCTGATCAATTAAATCTTTTTTTCCTCTCCTCTTTCTCTAGGGGGACTCTGGGGGACCACTGGTTACTCCAGACTCTAGACTGATGTGGTACCTCGTGGGAATAGTGAGCTGGGGAGACGAATGTGCCAAGCCAAATAAACCTGGAGTTTACACACGAGTGACTTATTTCCGTGACTGGATTACCTCAAAAACTGGCATCTAATTCCAAAATCAAAAATGGATTTAACTACATAGACTACGTGCAACTCATATCTGTCTGTAATTCTGAAAGGTTATATTTTAGTATATATATTCCTGTGTAGTTTTGGCCGAAGCAACTTTTGCCCACAGCAAGTGCTATCTTTGCTGTCAGAGATCCTAACCCCTTGAGAATTTATACTAAATATATGAGATTGCTTGCCTCATCTTTGAGCCTTGAAATATTCTCACCTATAAGAAATTATGAACTGACATGATTAAACTTAAATTTAAAAACTACTAATTTACCTGCTTTATAAACACAAACTTTTTTCCAGGGAAAAAAGAAATTTTTCTTCAGCCATGGCTGATGTCTGAAGCTGAACCTTCTTCCTCCAGTGAAGCAAATGCTGCCACAGCTGTGTTTCTAGCACAGCAAATCCTTGATTATTTTTCTTAGCGACTATCATCTGCACAGACTGCAGCCAAGACCCTCAATGCTCACACCGCTCGGTGGTCTTGGTAGCTCACAGTGGATCAGCCAGGGCTGAGAGTAGGTCCTAGCTCAGGAAAAGGACAATTTTTGTGCTTGCAGTAAGATGGAAGGGAAAATAGAAAAGCTTGATGGTCTTCTTTCAGAGCACATTTTTAACAGAAAATTTTTGGTGGATTCTGTGAAGTTCAGGTTACTTGAAAGTGCTATTGTAGAAGTGCTTTATCACAACACTGTCCTGCTACCTCTGTACCAGCTGCCTTCTAGATCTACTCTGTTCAACTCACATATGCTTAAGATACAGAAACACAAGCTCTACCCAAATTTGTTTGTAATAAGTGAGTCCGGATGAACAACCTCCCTGGAAGGAAACCCAGCATTTGAATTTGTGCTAAAGGAAAAATAGATATTCACCACAAGTAATCTAGGGACTACTTTTTTTGATCAAGGAAAAAAGTGCTATTTCAAGGGCGTGCCAGCCAGTGGAAACCATCTCGCTGCAAAGAAAGCATTTAGTGATACTGTCTTGCTTCACTGATGGATTCATCTCTGCCATGAATGAATACGATCCTGTCTTGTGAGGCTGAAGAGTAATTTCATATTAAAGAACAGTCCTAAAAAGAACTTCAGAGTAAATGCAATCCTTATACACTGATAAAGCACTTTTCCTACCTCTGTGCGTGACATCTCATGGATTGCTGGTGGAAGAGGGTCCAGTGATGTGACTATTACTGTCCCCTAGAGCACGGGCCTTCAATGTGAGGATCCAAAATGTCACTCCAGTACTGCCTCCTTCAGTCTTTGAATGGCCACCGGACTGCTTAGGCTATGAATGCAGGACTCACAGAAGTCCTGTGAAACATGAGAGAAGCTGCAAGCCCCACAGCTGAACCTACCACAGCTGAAAATCTCTCCCAAGCATCTTGCCTCCCCTTCTGCTCAGGACTGGATCTCTCCTCAGCCTTCCTACCAGGCAAGCTCTCCAATAATCAGCATCCCTGGGAATGAGATGATCGGCATTTCTTGAAAACTCACACCCTGAATTACAAATCTACATATGGATGGAAAAGCCCATGTTTAAGCCTCAGTGATGGAGGATGGGGTTGTCTTATTATTAGGCTCCTTCCAGTCTTTCTAAATATCTTTTGAATTTCAGTAAAAGACAAGATGCCTTATCTCAGAAAGAAATCTATTGAAGATTTTAGGTTAGTTTTGGTTTTGAAACAGGAGTATCTTCATTCTGATTTTCCACATCCATTATAAAATGAAAAGGATCTTGGGACAGTTAGGAGGATAGTTAGATGCAGCAAATCTGTTTCCTTAATTTATTGATGAAGTTTGTAATTTATGCACTTTTGAGTTGCTGCTATTTTTCAACTAAGATTTTACTCTGGGTCAGGTTCAGTTACAAAATAGAAACTTCATGTTTTTGTATTAGATCACCTGGAAACACTGTTTTCTTCTAGTGTTCAGGTCCCCTTTTTTCGAAGGCATCCTTTGGAAAAAAATTACATCTATTTTTTTGTGCCTCTTTTTGCTTGGAAGGTGAAAATCATGACAAGTGTCCATCCTTATAATCAACTGACGAATTGCAATTGAAAGTAAACACTAGTTTACTGTCATCGATAGCTAAAGCTTTGTTTTGCACTTAAATCTGTATTTTTGCCTAGAAAATGCAGGGGTAACAATAAGGGGGTGAGGCCCAGATTTGATACAACCCCTATAAACTGGTTCCTACCTCACACTGCAAGTGACATGTATATATAATACCTTGAACATGAGAAAGGCAGCCTTTATTTCAGATTTTCTCATGAGAGGCCAAACAGCCAAGAGGTGTGTGGGAGAATGTCTACCTTACTCAGGGAGTCCTGAGCCAGCCAGCTGCACTTTTCACAAATTTTTTAGCAAACTGTCTGGCCTGGGTTTGTCATATACTCCACGTCAGTGTTTTATTTATGAAGACTCTGTTTGTTTTCTGCCGTAGAATAAAACAAAGAGAATATTGTGTAATTAAAGATTTTTAAAAACCTTTTATTATTGTTCATGTTAAGACTTAGCAAGGATTTAAATGATATAAAGGTAATATGTTTCATAACATTAAATGTATTTAAAAACAGTGGCTCCTTTTTTGTCCTTTTTTTGCTTAATAATAACCAAGCTAAAAATTAGTCTATTTTGAATCATACACAATCTTCCTTATTTTGATATAAGACAGTAAGACTGCAGCTCTGTCTGCTCATTCCTGTCGTAGGAATTGTCTTTAGCAGTGGTTGGAGCTTTAGAGATCTGTCAGCAAAGACAAGGTGGGACATCTACTTTTCTAAAATATTCAAAAGGTGAATTTCAGTTAAGCTAGGGCAATGCAAATTCGAGAATGAATCTGAAGCGTCATCCAAGAATCCACCACCTTGCTTCTGGCCTTGGAAAAACTTACCCTTCTAACGTGACATTCCTGGAAATTGGCAGTAGGGAGATCTATGTAGCTGATGTACCAGTACTCCTGAGATCTCCCAGGCAGATTTAAAGCACCAAGAAACATGTTCCAAACTTCCGGTTATTCAAATCGGGTTGTTTGAGGCTTGCCCAATTCTAATTTTCAGCCTGGAGCACAAGTGGGAAAGAAATAAGAGGCTGATTGCACAAGGTCTAATCACGTGAGGAGGTCTGTTTGAATGACATCAATCCGTCATCAGGATTCCCTAGTTAAGTAAAGCTTGTAAAAGCTCCAGTTCCGTATCTGCTGTTCCTGTTAACAAATTAGAAGAACTGAGAGCCAAAAGTTATTATTTAACCCAATGAATCTGGCAACTTGTAGGCTGCGTTAGAGGTTGCACGTGCATGGAAAAGCTGGCTCTTGCTTTTGGAAATGCATTCATGCACATGCCAGCATGGAACCAGCTTAGATAATTGGTGCCCTTGTTTATCTGGATCAGGATTTTAAGAACATTGTTAAAGTGGTTTCTAGGAAGGTGTCACTTGCTAGAGCAACCTTAAGTGACAGGATCCTTTGGCCCACCCCATTGGGAAGCTGGAGTCCTTTTAAACATGCCAGCAAAGCACTCCTCCTACGCTGCACATTGTGCCAAAGACACAAAGCCTTGTCAGTCAGCACCTCGCTTCTGCAAGAGCTGTCGGCAAGCCATAGCTTGTGGCAGGATATTTGGAAACCCACTTGAAGGATGCTGATGTGGATTTATGATCATTTCTGCACTGGTCTGTGTGATAAACTGAATTGTGTTGGCCTTAGTACTTTTAAATAACATATTTTTAGGGAGAAAACGGCATAGTTTTGTCTGCTGTTTTGCTTATTAACTAAATATATCAGGAAAACATGCATCCCCCTAAACCCTCACTTTGGAGTCCCCATTAAGAATGTGAAATCGTGCCTGGAAATAAGGAAATTAAAAGACTGAAAAAAAAAGGAAGTGCAAGTGGCTGGGATTTTCCCAGCAGATGGAAAGGAGATTTGCAGCTCTATCAGCTTCAGCTCCTTTTGAAAATACCGGCTTTAAAGATGTATTCGATACCTGCACGCAGAGTGAATCTACAGTAGTGCACATAAAAGGAAGTCGTGGGGATTTTGGGCATGAAGAGGCTCAAGTCCAGAGGTGGTGATGTTCTCCTGAGCACAGCCACATACCGCCCATTGTTTCAGGAAGTCAGTACACTGACAGCCTTGCTCACAGCAACTTCACTCAAATACGGAGTTGAGATTTCTTTTAGAATTAATTTGTTTAACCAAATCCACTAAGATTTTAGGATCATGTGTATTTTTAAAAGAGGATGCTGTGGGGAAAAAGAAAAGTCAAATGGCTCTAGGTGTTTCAAATTTTGCAGTCTTGGGAGACTGTATTTTTTTTATTTGGTACCATCAAACTAGAGGGCTCCTGAGTACACCTACTAATTGATCCATTTGGGAACGAGTTTCTTCGGCTTCTGGGGTAAAGAGAACCTGTCCATTTTTATTCGCCAATTTATTTTAGCATGCCCATGTTCACAGTTCCACTGATGTTTCATCTTTGCTTAATTACCGCTAAACTGTCAGGTGAGAATTAACTGGATGTTGCCGTTTCTCTGCTTAGGCAAAAGGCTCTTCATTATCCACTGTTACTGTGCAAAATCTGTTGCATGTGACATGACTGCATATTGAAGTGACTGGTATCTTAAAAATGCAATAACCAGGACCAAAAGGTGGTATGTAGCAGGTTATTTTTTTTCATAACACATTTGATTGGCAAGTTCTTAAGAATTGTTAGTTTAACCTGAAAAAAAAAAAATGAAACAGGTTTATTTTTAAGGAAAAAAACCACAAAACTAAAGGTAAAAATCACTGAGTGAACTAAAAATTAGCAAAGTGGCAAAACTGAAAAAACTGGCAAAACTTTTTTGCTGTCTTTAAATTTTCCTTCACTTTTTTCCCACCCTTTATACCTGGGACTCCTGTTAATTCTATTCATCAGGTACCTGCACTGCTCTTTAAAATTACTTTATTAAAATAATAGAATTTTTTTTATTCTTGTATTTTCTGAGTTTTATGTATTATGTGAAAAACCTACAAAGCAAATACCAGCCTTAAATATCAATTCCTTTACTGTTAAGAATAGCATTCATCATCCTGAAGAACTGAACTGCTTTATCCCTTTATCCCATCTTTCAGTGCAACTTTTCAGACTTCTAGTGGCCTCTAGTGGTTCTTTGAAATTTGCCCAATCTGTTTTCTCTAATTCTTTCTCTGTGTCACAAATAAGCTGTGTAGCAGACAAGTTAAGTACTTTCACCCTGATCTGGCCAAAGCATAGCCTGTGTTTGAACAAGTGCAGTATTGTCCAGCTGCCTGTAGCCTTTGTTACTAATTCAGTACAAAAGCTGTGTGCATTGTTGGACTGACGTGTAAATCTTGCGGAAGATGTGGACAGTTGCTAGAACTCTGTTCACTAGAGAGAGATAAATGCTAAAATAATGCATTGGATGTTCACAAAGAGGATAAAACTTGGGTCTTCTTGCCCCTAGAAGTTCCCCCAAACCCAAGCAAGATAGGGAAAAGGCTTGCCTTTTTTTCTTGTGTACTGTAGGATGCAGATAGNGCGCAGGCGGGGAAAGCGCCGCGGCATCGCCGCTGCCGTTTCCCACCCCCTTTTCCTGCCTCTTCCCCCGTCGCCGCCGGCAGCGTTCGGGCCTTCGTCGCCACGCCAGGCCGCCACGGAGGTAAGGGCGGGCGGTGGCGGGGCCGAGGAGGGGGCACCCTGAGGCGGGGCGCCGGGGAGGCGGCCGGCGCCGGGGTAGGCCGGCCCGGCGGGCGGCGG
>VZSF01003498.1:66850-86951 GCA_013398295.1 Chionis minor | reverse complement strand
CAGGTCCAGCGAAGGGCCACTAAGATGATTAGAGGGATGGAGCACCTCTCCTATGAGGATAGGCTGAGAGAGCTGGGGCTGTTCAGCCTGGAGAAGAGAAGGCTCCGGGGAGACCTGATAGCAGCCTTTCAGTATCTGAAGGGAGCCTACAGGAGAGCTGGAGAGGGACTCTTTGTCAGGAAGTCTAGTGATAGGACAAGGGGTAATGGTTTTAAATTGGAAGAGGGGAGATTTAGATTAGATATTAGGAAGAAGTTCTTTACTGTGAGGGTGGTGAGGCACTGGAACAGGTTACCCAGGGAAGTTGTGGAGGCCCCATCCCTGGAAGTGTTTAAGGCCAGGCTGAGTGGGGCTTTGAGCAACCTGCTGTAGTCAGAGGTGTCCCTGCCCATGGCAGGGGGGTTGGAACTTGATGATCTTTAAGGTCCCTTCCAACTCTAACCATTCTATTATTCTATGATTAGAATGGCTTTCCCCCCAGCCCCCCATATTACATACCTTTCTTTGAGACAGATTCGATACCAGTTGAACTAAAATGAGAAATACAACTTGGATGCAGGAGTACCTTTACAAAACTTTGTACTACAGTCACTTGACAATAGTAGTACTAAGTCCCCTTTTGGAAGGAGGTGTTTTGCTGTGCCTGACGGGTCAGCTCAGTGCTGCAACAGAGAATGAAGGAGGAGAACTGGGAATGGAGAAATACATTGGAAGAGCCACTGTCAAACGGGACTGTGTCACACAGGTGGAGAAGGTTCTCTTGTGGGTTGGTTGCACACCCTCATTTACAAAATGCTGTTTGGGAGGGCACACTGTGACTGTCAGCAGCCACAGCAGAGGAAGTTGATGTTTTTATCCAGGGGTAGGTTTATTCCTCCCTACCTTAGTACCACAGTCTGTTTATGTTGGGTAGCCCCAGAGTACCTGTGCTGTTTGAGGAGGGTGATCGTGGAGGAGCAGAACAGCTTGGGGATGGTTGCTTTGGGCTGTTAGGAGGTGGTGCTGGCTTGCTTTGAGGGGAACTTCCAGTCTTGTGTCCCAGGCAGTGGCTGAAATGAAGGCTTTTACCTAAGCAGGGACTGAAGCCCATGACTTTCAGATGAGGTGTATTGCGATCTGGGTCCTTGGATGATCTAGTAACATTGATATTGCTTGCCTTCAGCCCTTGTTGTGTCAGGGCACGGGAGTTGCACTGAAGTGACTGGTGGTGTAGGTTGTGGTGGAGGTGCCTCAGTTGACGGCCTTGTGTGCTAGCTTATTTGTAGGAGTTTAGTATCCACACTTTGGAAGAGCTTGACTGGTGCGATTTGTGGGCTGGTTTCAATGTAACTGTGTCCCTTGCTGTGCTACTTCAGCGCTTTCTAATTCAGCCCAAAAAATCAAAAGGACAAATTTAAGGTCAGAATGTTGTAGTCTTCAAGTTGTGACAGGCTGCAGGTGCCGCACATCAGAAATGTTAAAATGTTTGCCAAAACCATCTGAACAGTAAACAGGAGTTAGCCTTTGGGCAGGATTGCCGTAAAAGCTTGTTTAGGGTGTATCTGTGCCTTTGGAGAAAAAACTCCTTAGTGTGCCTGGGCCTTTACTTTTCAATCTCATAGCAGAAAGGGTTGTCAGTCATGTCTGTTTTCCAAGGCAATTTGTAGGGGTTTGAAATAAGATGTGTACCTTCCTAGTAGCAACTGGGAACTGATGCTCTGGGTCAAACATAAGGTTTGTTTTGCTTGTCCTGTATTTGGTGGCAGTCACCTGTCACCTCTAGGAAGCACCAATTCCCAGCCTGCATAACTAAGAAACAAGCTGCCCAGTGGATTAAGCAAGTGCTTAGTTATCACTAGGGTAACTTAACAATGAAAAAGTCTTTGCTAATGACTGAAGGCCTTAACAGACCTTCAATTATTATTTTTTTTTCATAAAATCCCATTGAACTGTTTAACTTGATGTCTTAGTTAAATGTTGCATCAATTCAAGATCTTTGGGCATTGACTTCTTCAGTTAGCTAAAATGGTAACTTGTTTCCTAAGGATTTGCAATTAACAGAAATAATGCAGCGTAAATAATTATTCCTAGTCATTCAGGGTTTTCGTATCTTTTTCCAAAAAAGCACCAATCAGGTTGATGCAAGTTAAACAGCTTGGAGCTGTTAATATAAAATGAAAATGTACTTTTAGTAAATCTAAAAGCTGGGGCAAATACAAGAAGTAAGTCTTGTGTCTCCTCAGTAGGGAAATTAATGCGCCTGTCTGTTTTAAAATCATTTATTGAAGGTTTGGGCGTTCTTGTCTTTTGGTTCCTGTGCATTTTAATTACTTAGATGCTGTGGTGTTCTTAATGTTCAAAGTGATTCCTATGTAACATCACTTTTTCTGTTTTTCAGTTGTTCTATTGAAGAATTCAGTGGGGTGACCAACTGTGAAATTGTATCCAATGTAACCAGGTTATTTATTTTTGTAACCCTTCTAGTGTAAACAAATCACATTGCATCATGGCAGCAGACTCAATGGAAATTGATGATGCTTTGTATAGGTAAGAATATCTGATTTTTAAGTGTTGCTCTTGACTTTCAGCAGCTCTTAACGTTTACATGCAGTAATGTGAAAGGCAAGGCTTGAAAACACTATCTACTGCCAGTTAGGTAAAGTAGTGTGTACTTGTGCTGCTGTGTCCCTCCTTTTGTAAGGCAAAAAACCCGAAGTGTTCAGCAAGTGAAATAGAACCCACTTTTTGCCAAGTTAGTGGTGAGAACTGGTTGAGTTGAAGATACAAGCCATCTTTCTGTGAAACTGTTGTTTTATTGGTCTCATAACAGGTGTTTTCTGACCATTATTAGTATTTGGCCAGTAAAAGCATAGGTAAATACTATGGAGTTGTACAAATTTCCAGTAGTAAATAATGTGTGCTTTTTGGAAAATGGGAATTATACTTCTCCTATTTGTAATATGGATTTTCTTTAGCTTGTTTCCCTTTTGGTAAAGTAGATACTCCTCTCTTGTTCCTCATCTTCTTTCACTGCCTTCTTTTCACCTTCCTCTTTGACATCACGTAATTTATCTCTTTCATTTATTCCTCAGTCTTTGCCATACATCTCTTTTCCATGAACTTCATCAGTATCTCTGTTATCCTCCAGCCTTCAGGGTATTGGGTTTTGAGGTGTTTTGGAAGATTTTTTTAAAAAATTATTTAATTTTTAATTTTTTTTAATTTGTTCTCTGAGAATGGCTTGAGATCACATGGAATGGAAATAACTCAGAGAGCCTGTACTGAAACAAATGCTAAAGGTGGAAAATTGTGGTGGGATGAAAAGCTTCTTTATATATATATACGCACACATATATATAAAAATGGGGAAAAAAAAATCACCTGTATGCTGAACAAATGAGGCTTCTTTTTAATTCAGCGCAATGCTTCCTCTGTTGTATGTGTCATTTTACTTTTTGACACCAGTCTTATGAAAGTCATACTTTTCCTTGATGGAAAAGGTGGCATTTAGAACGGGTTAAGTTCAATTGTGTAGTTGGAAACTAAGAGTCTTTCAGAGCTCAGGATCTGACTACAAAAGCTGCTGCACCCTCTGGTTTGAAGATTTCTGATAACAAAGAAATCTTTTGACTTACTTATGTCTTCAGTAGGTAATGCAAAAAACCTACTATCCTAAATAGGTTTTACAGGCATTTAAAATTAAAAATTATTTCTCTTCTCTAAAACCTGGCGTTGAAAAGGTCTGTACTAAATGCATTTTGCTATTTGGATTGTAAGTGCAAATATTACAGTTGATACACATTTATTTCCTAAAGCGCTGTGCAGTTCAGGTATGTGCATGTTATGTCCTTGGTTGCTTGTTGAATGGAGGGTTGTTAAAGAGAACTGTGCACGTGTCACTAGTGACACAGACTCATCTGCAGAACTTGGTATTGTGGATTAGAAACTGATTGGGTTGAAAGAATAACTGAAAATATTTGAGCTTTTTTGAAATTACTTGGAATTGTTGACTTGCTGTTGTACACTCTTGACTTTATTTGATTTTTTTTTTTGACCTGAATTTGTCTTTGCTGTAGTCGCCAGAGGTATGTTCTTGGAGACACGGCAATGCAGAAGATGGCTCAGTCCCACGTATTCCTGAGTGGTATAGGCGGTCTTGGTGTGGAGATTGGTAAGTTAGGTAACGTTTATTTAAGCAGACACAAGTGTATATTAACGTACTGTCCCAGAACACTTATAAAGCTGATTTTAGATGTAGTAAGCATGTCCAGAGTATCCGAGTGAATTTTTATGTGCTGGTGCACACATATGTGTGTATGTAACGCATATGTGTATGTTTTACGTAGCAGATGCAGGAAGGATCCTGGACTTTTCTCTAGTAAGCTTTTTACTAGAACAACATTGAAAATTTTACTTTAAAATGTGCTTCTGCGGGCCAGATTGCTTTACCCAAAATCTTGTGTGTTGGGTGAAGGTTGCGGGTGGATAATCCAAGTTACTCCTTTAGGCATCAGTATCAATGAATGTAATACAGGAACACCTAGCTATAGCCTGAATTATCCCTGTGTAGGGAGAGGCGGGGTGGGAGGTAGAAGAACAGGTGTAATTTGGTGAAAAATGCGTAACTGCCTTAGTGCAAGAGACTCCTTAACAACTTGTCGTACTCTTTACAAGCAAGACTTGACCTGGCTGGTTCTTACCTGGTGTATTACCCTTTCAGTTGGCTTTAAGAGTACTCTGCACCAGATGCCAGAATAGAGTCATGGGGTTTTGCAGTTTATTGTCATTAGTGTCTCTGCAGTCACGCTTGTGGGATGAACAGCTGACAAATGACAAATGTAGAGAGCCTTTTTAACCTTGCTTGTGTTATTCTGCTTTCAGTGGTGCTGTAGAAAGCTTGAGCCACATGTAAAAGCAAACAAACCCTTAATATGTGAAGTTCTTAGCAATGACATACTGTTATTGTCCACCCACATAACTATTCAATAACAGAATTGGAAGAAATCTGTAACAGTCCCTCTCTCTTTCTGTTTTTTTTTTTTTTTCAGCCAAAAATATAATTCTGGCTGGGGTAAAGGTATGTAAAACAGTTCTGTGGCTGGGTATTCTTGGGTAAGTAGGAGAAAAAGGGACAACACTACTAGCTAGCTAATCTTAAGTTTCTGAAACTGTCTTTGAGTAGAAGGATTGCAAAACATTTGAAGACCTGTGGGTAAAAATTTTTAATAATCTGCTTTTTCTAGTGGTATGGTCCGAGTCTCAGGTTAATGCCTACTGCACTCTGAAATACCTCATACAATATTTTAGCCAGCTGCTGATCAGACATTGAATCCTTTTGTACAAAGTGGCATCACCTAAAAGAAGTGGTATAAACTGAAAAGCCAGACTATTCAAAATATGTTACCCTATTCTGTCGTCCATCAGAATCCTTTTGTGTAAACGTTAGAATGGTTGGGTGTTTTAATCCAACGACTGCTTCTGTGCTGCTGGGATTAATTTTATTAGAGTGAAGCCTTTTAAAACTCGTTCTTCCAATCAAAAAACCCTACTTGTTTATAATTTTGGGAGTCCATTAATTTATAGATTGCAACTGGCCGTTAATCGCAGTATGGCAAAAATAGTCCTCGGTATTTAAATGTTCTCATCACTGCAAGCTTGGAGGAAAATGCTTACTGAAGTGTATATTGCGGATGCATTTCTGTCTCTGAAACAGTAAGAGTTTTCTTGGAAAAGAGGTTGGAGGAGCTTGTTCTTACACATGGTACAACTAAGTCTTCTGCAGTGCTTGTCCTCCAGCATTTTATGTGGGGCTTAATCCATCTTTTGGGGTGCTATGACCATGTGACCTTCTTCCAGTAAATGCTGTTTGCTGAACTTTCTTAGGCTCTTACAGTTCATGACACCAAGCAGTGCACGAAATGGGATTTGGGGATCAACTTCTTCATCCATGAAGATGACATTACCAGTCAAAGGAACAGGTTGGTGAAGGCTTTGGAGTCAGGGAGGACTGAACTTGACTAGGAGTAACAGTTTCATCAGTGGCAAAAATAACAGTTTGTTGTCCAGGAGCTGCTAATACATACCAAATACTTGTTAAACCCTCTGGAGTTACTGGCTTTGAGTACAATGCCCAAGCAGATATTGGGGGAAGTGTAGGTTGGGGCTGGGGTTCTGTCCGAGTCAAATATCTCACCTCTTGCAGTTGGGAGCTTGTCATGTGAATTTAATAGTGGGGGCCAGGGTGTGTTTCTTCCTTGGGCTTTCTCAACCACCCGTGCTAGACTAGAAGACAGCCATGACACCAGACCATCAGTGAGTCCTGTTGTGTATTGCACAGAGCAGTTTTCCTCAGACCTGCTAGGAATTTAAGTGTGAATAAATGGGCTGGTGATTGTTGCCAGGAGACTTCCTGAGGGAGTCTTGCAGGGCATGTGTTGTATGAAATTCTGTATTGAAAATACAATTTTGTGGATGCGTAAAAAAAAAAAAAAAAACAAACAAAAAAAACCAAACAAAAAACCCACCAAAAAAAACCAAAAACCCACCCAAAACTTGAAAGCTGCTGTTCTTTCAGGGCTGAGGCCACGCTTCATCGTATTGCAGAACTCAATCCATATGTCCATGTAGCAGCATCAACTGTGCCACTAAATGAAACCACAGATCTGTCTTTTCTAAAGCAGTATCAGGTACGTCACTCTTAAAGTAGTTGTATGTAAGTAAATAAAATAAAAACAACCTTTAAAGTACTTTTCAATATGATGTAAAGAAAGAAGTAGGTCTTGTATTTGGACTAATGAATTAGTCGTGGTTGGGGATTTTTCAAGGCTGAAACAGTGGTTTTGTGTTCCTAGCACTTTCTTATGACATTTATGGAATTCACTGTGACAATAAATAGCTACGTGAGATTGCCATACAATCTTTTTTGTTGTTGTGTGAAGGTGAAACTGTGACTTTTTTTGCAGCTATGTAGCACAGATGTTCTATTATGTATTTTGTGTGCTGTATTCCAGGCAGTAGAAACTCAGGCTATATAATCATGTAGATTAGAAAGATCATGTATGTATGTATCTAATGAAACGTAAGCTCCTGTGTGGTAGAATGAGGATGGTTTTAGTTGTCCAGTCAGCTGTCTCCTCCCTGTGTGCATGGCTTAGTCGGAGTTGTGAACTTTTACTGTGTGGTTATCGGTTATACCCAAGCTCACCAATTTCTGAATGTCCCAGCTATTATAAACTGTATATAATGGAATGGGACACAGTGCATATGCTTTGTAACCCAGTACTGTCCTAAACTTTAAAAGAATGCTTGCAGAAATTGTGCGTCTGCAATTTGATGAGCATCAATAGTTGAAGCTTGTGCAGACTTCTTGGTGTGTACTGATGAGTATCATTTCTGTTTGTTTTGATAACTTTAATCTTAAAATTCAAGATCTACATTCTCTCTGAGATTATCCGTAACTGTTTTTGGAAGTATTCTACTTAGGTTTTGAGTTCCACAGCTGCAGTTAAAAGAAAAAAAAAAAAAAAAGTGGGAATTTGCCGTTCCCGCTTTTGCTCATCTTGTTTCCAGAACCTGTGGAGCAGTAACCCATCTGTTGTAATGTGTAATGAGAAAACTGACTCAAGACTGCTTTCTGTGTTATGTGTGAGGGAAAGGAATCTGGACACCTGAGTAACTTACTGTTAGTCCTACTCCAGGCTAGTACATAGCCTGAAGATGTTGATTGCTTTCAGTGTGTTAGATTTATTTCTGTTCTTGTTCACAGTGTGTCATACTGACTGAAGTAAGTCTGTTGCTGCAGAAGAAGATTAATGACTTCTGTCATGCTCAGCAGCCACCTATTAAGGTAATATAAAAAAATTAAACATATAAATAATTCTACAATGAGCATTCTGGACCTTCAGCATGTTCTATCCAGAAATGGAGAAAGCTGGTTTTGAGATTATAGTTCTATGGAGATGGCATGTTGATGGATCAGTATGAGTTTTGGGAGTACGATGCTGCTACTCGGTATGTGTGTTTGCTGTTTCTGGCTATCAGCCTAGATAACCATAGCTTTGTTCTTTAAAAAACAAAACCCCCCACGTAGTTCTGTTAAAGAAATAGTTTTCACTGTTAGCTCATAATTGTTCTGAAAGAATATGCTGAGACTGAATACCACAGTAGTAGAAATGGCAGTGTTTCACTATTTCGCCGCGTATTGGTGTGGTTCCTGTTTTCTGTGTAGGGGTTCTGAAATGCTCATGCAGGTTCAAAGCCTGTCATGAATGCTGTGCTCTATGGTCAGTGGCCTGGGTGCACTTGAAAGGTTTCCACCACAGAAGTTAAGCCTGCTAGCCTTGGGCAGGGTTGAATGTGAGACGTCATTCCTTTGGCTTGCGCTGTTTTAGGGATACTCATGATTTTTACTTTCTCTTGTAGTTCATCAGTGCAGATGTATATGGAATATGTTCACGTTTGTTTTGTGATTTCGGTGATGAATTTGAAGTGATGGATACAACAGGAGAGGAGCCAAAGGAGATCTTCATTTCAAATATAACACAAGTAAGGGATAGAAGTCATTGTGCTGTTTTATTTTTTTTTTTTTGGTAATGATTTGTTACCGGCTTTGTGACCAAGCATAGTGTTCCACTTCAGCAGCCTGATAAGCAGTTTAAAATTGGCAGTATAGCAGAGGCAAACAAAGTAACTCTGTTCTTGTGTCTTGATTAAAAACAGTCAGTGATGACATGCTAACATTGTAAAGCATACTGATGTCTCCTGGTCATTACGTGCAACGTAACATCACAATATTGAGTCTCTCTTTTTAGAGAGAGAAAGAAATGAGGATACGTAGACAGAATAGGACATACCCTTGGTGTGGGAATGGGTTAAGTCTTCTCAGGAAGTCTTGAAACAGGCATGAAAATAGCCCTTTTTTATGAGAAAGTACAGCACGTATAGGGGAGGACTACTGGAATGATAAAGGGGATTGAGAGCCTGTTTTGAAAAGAAATGTGTTTGTTTTAACCTACCAAAGCAGAGGCGATGAAAAGAATATTATTGCTAATACTTCCAGTGCAGATTGAGTAGGTGTCCATTTGATCTTGTGTTACTGTTTTATAAATGGAAACGACTTCAGCACTTTCTTTCATAGTCTGCACTTCCAGACTACAGCCTCACTCACAGCAAGTCTTTTGTCGTATCTCCAGTTTAGATGCTATATCCGTATATCCAGTTAGGATAACCAAACTAGAAGGGGTTGTATAGCAAGTTGGGTTTGATCTGAATTAAAGCTCATGATATGATGATTTGGGTAGTCTTTTCATTGATATCTTTAAAAGGGAATGGGTGGCTTGCTTGTTCTCATTATTACATAAAGAATCCACAGTTATGTTTCATGGCTTATTCTGATTGCCTGCCAAGTCAAGGAATGAATATATATATCTGTATGTATATATATAGCCTGTGATTCATAATCTTGACTCAATACTTGAGTTTAGTTGTATCTTGCTTTTACTCTCTGAAATGTAAAACTGACCAGAATTACAACTCAATACCAAAAACATCATCAAGTAGCTGTTCTTGTCCTGTGAACAGATTTGAGGTTGCATTCTGTCCCTAAATGGGAGAAGAATTTTTTCTGATCAATTCATTTGCCATTCTCCATGCCACAGAGAATAATGTAGTCCACTGAATTGAGAACAGACCTGAGGAGAGGGACTTGGGATGAGAAGTTCAACATGAGCCGATAATGTGCGCTCACAGCCCAGAAGGCCAACTGCACCCTGGGCTGCATCAAAAGCAGCGTGGCCAGCAGGTTGAGGGAGGTGATTCTGCCCCTCTGCTCTGGTGAGACCCCACCTGGAGTACTGCATCCAACTCGGGAGCCCCCAACATAAGAAATACATGAACCTGTTGGAGTAGGTCCAAAGGAGGGCCATGAAGATGATCAGAGGGTTGGAGCACTTCTCACATGAAGAAAGGCTGAGAGAGTTGGAGTTGTTTAGCCTGGAGAAGAGAAGGCTCCAGGGAGATCTTATAGTAGCCTTCCAGTATCTGAAGGGGGCCTCCAAGAAATCTGGAGAGGGACTTTTTACAAGGGCGTGTAGTGATAGGACGAGGGGTAATGGCTTCAAACTGAAAGAGGGTAGATTTAGATTATATCTGAGGAAGAAATTTTTTGCTGTGAGGGTGCTGAGACACTGGAAAAGGTCACCCAGGGAATTTGTGGCTGCCCCATCCCTGGAAGTATTGAAGACCAGGTTAGATGGGGCTTTGAGCAACCAGGTCTAGTGGGAGGTGTCCTTGCCCATGGCAAGGGGGTTGGAACTAGATGATCTTTAAGGTCCCTTCCAACCTAAACCAGTCTAGGATAAGTTTTATGCTACTTAACTGAAATCTTTCTGATTTGGGGAGCTCAGGAAGGGGTGCCAGGAGACTTTATAGGCTAGACTTGCTTGCAAATCCACTATGTTACAGCCTGAGCTGCACCACAGGGTCTTGATGAGCTGTCCTCCCACTGCAGAGGGGTCTCTGTGTGCATGGGAGGTTGGCATGGCATCCTGTAACAGGATGGGATGTTGCCTGAGATCCCTGCAAGTGTAAGCTTGTTTGTTTGTGATCCACTTGAGGCTGTGGCTTTCCTGTATTTAAGCATGTCCAGCTATGTAAGCTTCATAACTTTCAAGAATGAGTTTGGGGTGTCCTTTTTAAGGAGATTAGAGGGAAAGGATGCATGGAATACTGAGGACCATTCACAAGACTTTATATCTTAATGCCTGTGAAAATTTCTTTGTACATGTAGTCTATTTTAGGTTTGGAAAAAGGAGATAAGTTTGCTGATACTTCAGAACAGAACAATGAGTTTGACTGCTGAGAACTAATAAATGCAGTTTGCTAACATGCTGAGAACTGTAAAAGGTAAAAAGGAGAATATCTGTGTTATGGAAAGACTTTTACACTGAAAAAAACCAACTGAAAAAGTTATCGTAGGTAACTCCCTTGTTATGGCAGAACTGAGGTGCTAAAAGTATTAGAGGCTGCAGTTTCAACTGGCAACAAGCTACATGTCTATGATGAAGCATGACTTCTTTAAAAGAGACTTTTCTTCTTGCTAACTTTGCCATTTTTTCTTTCAGTCAAATCCTGGTATTGTCACTTGCCTTGAGAATCATCCACACAGGCTTGAGACAGGACAGTTCTTAACCTTTCGGGAAGTTAATGGAATGTCATGCCTAAATGGATCCACGCACCAAATAACAGGTAAACTGTTGCTGACTCATTTGCAAGGTATTTATTCTTTGGCCTGTTTTAGCTCACTGTAATGTTATTTACTGTAGCCAGAGGACATCTTGGTTGTGCAGACTTCCAGTGAGCTTGCACAAAAAAATTGCTTTCTGCTGCAGAGGTCTTCCTAGTGTTGTCTTGAATCCATTTCCATTTAGGAAAGTTTTTCCAAACTCATTTTGCTGCGTAAGGAATAATGGAAACTCTCAGCTAGTGGAAATTAGTTAGCAGCCTCTGAGGTTGCCATTATTAGTTTGCTGACAAACCTGTTTTGTTTTTTGGAGGGTCCATGACATGTGCTTTTGTCATGGTTTTGGACAAAATTAACACTACTTTTTCACTGTTTGCCTTATAGTTTTTTTTTGAGTGACAGTTTAAGTATACAGGGATGCACTGACATCGCTCAGTTTCTAAGCATGCTTTTGAGGGGATTCTCATGATGTATTTTACCCTGCTTTGGTCTGCATCATGCCTGTCTCAAGGTATATGACTTGGTTCATTTTGGATGCTGGGCAATCGCCTAGTTCGCAGATCTGAATGCCTGTTTGTCTGGAGCAGAAGAGAGGGTGGGTCAGTGGGGGTTGGTTGGTTGTTTGCAGCTATTTTGTGTTCTGAGGGAAAAGCAGTATCCTTGAAACATGTGGTTGAGTCTGTTTTCTCTGGACCCTTTTGGTTTGCTAACGCTGATGCGGTTCAGCTCCTTCCTCTTAATCACAGCCCAGCTTCTGGTTTTGGTTTTCCATGAATTAACAATTTTTGTGTCTTGCTTTATCTGAATGATGCTGCAGGTGGAAA
This sequence comes from Chionis minor, assembly GCA_013398295.1. Classification (NCBI taxonomy): domain Eukaryota; kingdom Metazoa; phylum Chordata; class Aves; order Charadriiformes; family Chionidae; genus Chionis; species Chionis minor. The sequence continues at coordinate 74,909 of VZSF01003498.1, read as the reverse complement.
GATTTGACTTAAATGCTCCAGCTGCCCTTTTTGATTGCCCATTGTAGTCACAGGGCTAAAATCCTACTCTGAGCAATATATTGGACACTGCTGTGCACAGTCTAAATAAAACTGAGAGTGATTTCATTTTTGTGACAGAGCTGTAGTCATCGGAATTCTTGTTAAATCTGCTGCCACTTTAAAAAAGCTTATTTCGTAACAGATCATGTGAAACTAATACTTTAGCCCAGAAACTGGCAGACAGGGACAGTCCTGTTAGGAGGATCAGTTGTGTTTATGCTTTCAAAGCAGGGTTGCACAGCGTAAAAAGCATTGGCAAAATCCCACATTTATTGTATGCAGAATTGCAGTGTCAAATGACACTTTTAATTATTTGTCACTGTTTATTCTCTTCACTTTCCAGTGGTGTCACCTTATTCCTTCAGCATTGGCAATACATCAGATATGGAGCCTTACCTACATGGAGGCATAGCTGTCCAAGTGAAGACGCCCAAGACCTTTTACTTTGTAAGTATCTGCTTGACATAACCTGGTTCTTGAGTGTTAATGGTCTGGGCACTGGAAGCGGAGTTCAGCAGATACGCGATTTGGTTACCTGCAATTTGGATTTACACTAACTTTATTGGGTAAGAATAGTGATACTGATTTACAAAACTGTAGAGAATGGGAAATACTTCAAAGTTACCTTGGAGTGTAGAGAAAAATATTTATGGGCAGCCTATTCCTGTACTTCTGGGGACTCCAGGAAGGTCTGTGAATATGTGATTTCTTGGTGGCCTTCTGAGAAGAAGAGGCAGTTGAATAAGAGAGCTTGCAAGCTGTATGGTGCTTTGTGCCTTTCTGGGCCTACAGGAAGTAGATCCTGACTGGCCTCGAACATTCTTCGAGAAAGCTGGGAGCGAGGACCAGCTGCTTTTGATACAAGAATTCATAGCTCAGTATCTTGTCTCTCTGTAGCAGCAGCAGCTTCCTGAGTGGGGAAGTTCTACAAGCAAACAATAGCCAGTTGCCTATAAAAATCTCTGATAGCCCCCTCAGAGCACTTTGAGAGATGGATCTTGCCGCTAGGATGTGAAACATCTGTCTGACCATTTTTGATCGACAAAACTTACAGTAGATAATTATTTTATGCATCTTTTGTGGCATTAATAATGGAGAGAGTAATAGGAATAGTAGTAAGAAAGGATATTTGGTTCTTACTCTCTCCAGGAAGAGTATTGTTTTGTAGCAGTGACTCTCGTGTTCTTAAGTGGGTATATTGTTATCATTAATTCTCTTTTTCCAGGAACGGTTGGAGAAGCAGATAACAAATCCATTATGCCTTGTTGCGGATTTTAGCAAGCCTCAGGTAATTAGCATGTGGGGATTTGGGCATGAGTGCTTTAATGTTAAAAGTACATGGAATGTAATCTACAGCTTTATCTCTAGAACGATGTAATTTCTGAACTCTATTCTGTAGTTAAATATGAGTTTAAAGTGTGAAATAAGAGTTGAGGTGTCAGTTTATGTGGGCACACAGAATATACTTTATGGTTTAGATCACCATAGAGGCTCGTTATCCATGGTTTGCACCAAGTATATTGTGAATGCATAGCTTGGCCACCTCTGCTGTTTAAAATCCTTGGTTTTGTTAAGTCTTTAATTCATGTGAGTGTAAATTTTGCAAGTGATAAAATGGTTTTTCCTGTATTTAATGATGTTTGGTTGATAAAAATCACACTGGCATCAAAGTTGGGATAATCAGAAAAAGGTGATCATAGATTGATGGGAAACTGGAGTTAACAGTGTAAGAATGCATTCTTTTTTATCCGAAAAAAAATTATTCAGAGGTATTTTTAAAACCTGAGAGGACGCTAACAGTATTTGTCTCTAACACAATTTTTGTTAAGTATTATGGACACACAAGGCATGTAAGTTTCGGACTCATTAAAATCTTAAACTAAAAATGTTGATCTAATGATTTTTTTGTTTGTTTGATAATGTAAGGTCTGACTTGCCCGTTTGACACTTAATACCGGTATTGATATTTGGCAAAATGCAACGTGTTCTAATGTCTAGTTAGTAGAAGATTACTGTGTTTTCCAATTTCAGCACTAAATTCTTTTGGGGACTCCTTGGTTGGACTTAGTTGAAGTGGGTGCTGAATGTGTGTGAAGGGTATTGCATTACCACCAAGTAATACTTTATAATCTCAGTTTGTAAAAATGTTGGTGTAAAGTATTTCAAATTCACTTTTTACCACTATTTAAAAACTTTTTTTGGAGCAATATGGTTAAGAGACAAGGAAGTGAAGTGGTAACATGAGTTCAAATAGTTGCTTTTGTTTCCTTCCGTTTTCTCCAGCTTGTAACTGATCAACAGTTATTGTTGTCTTAACAGGAACCTTTGCAGATCCATGTTGCCATGCTTGCCTTGAACCACTTCCAGGAGAACTTTGGTCGCAGCCCAAACATTGGGTAAGGCAGCAGTCTTGTGTTTGCTAAGCCTTGAATCAGACAGACCTCTCCGTATATTGTAGTTACTGGCTTGATGTGCAGCAGGGCACCTTGTTGGTCTGGTACTTAATAGATGACATAGAATTGAAAAGTTGAAATCTAGGTGAAAAAAGTTGCCTAATGCATGTCTTAGTTTGTAACAGGGCTTTCCCAATATAGCAGTGCCGCTTTCTGGGCCCAGGTAGACAGAAAATGCTTCTGGAGGAAGTCTCTCTCTGTTCCAGTTTTTTTCACATTGCGGGATTAATTTGGAAAAGTTATTTAAGCAATTTCTGAATTATCCTGTAGCTTATAGATTAAAAAAAAAAATATCTTTTTTTAGCTGGAGTTCTTGATGTGTGTAATTTTGAGTTAAACGAGACAGAACTGCTTACAAAGTATAAATCTTGACTGGATCTGCACATGGGCGTCTGCACTGAGACTCCTGTTCTTGAGCTAACCGTAACATTTAGAAGTGCATCTTCACTATTAAAGCCAATATAAATTTCAAAACTCTTGCTACTGTATCCAGTGCTTTTTTTCCTCTGTTAAATGTGTTTCTAGAAGGATGCTGGAATGTTTAAATAGTCATTATTTTTTCTACTGTGGTGTTTAGATGCCTTCAAGATGCTGAGGAAATGCTGAAAATAGCCATGTCTATAAGTGAAACACTGGAAAATAAAGTGAGTAAGGAATCATTGTCATAAGTCATTTTTGCTGCGCCCATTTACTTGCCTACAGGTCATGTTTTAGTTGTTGGTGCCTTGTTCCGGCCTTTGTGTCCATCTTTAGATGGATCAGTTGGTTTTCTGAAGTGAGGAAAGAGAATGTTGTTTCGGCACAGGTTCAACTGAACGTTCACCTGATGCGAAGGCTGAATCCTGTGGCTACGTGAATCCAGTTTTTAGATAAATGCAGATTACAAGTATAGGGTGTACAGTGGATCTGTCTTGGCTGGAAACCTTTTTGCTAGTCAGAGTGAAATGATTTGTCTGTCTTTACTGAAGAACAATAATCTATGAAAACTGTCAAGCACTGACTTGCTCGACTGAATGGATAAATCTGTTTTTATGTCTTATTTTTCAGCCTCAGGTGAATGGAGATGTAGTAAAATGGCTGTCTAGGACTGCTCAGGGATTTCTGGCTCCTCTGGCGGCAGCAGTGGGTGGTGTTGCTAGCCAGGAAGTCTTGAAAGCAGTAACAGGAAAATTTTCTCCATTGCAGCAGTGGGTAAGGCTGTCTCTGGTTTTGGATCTTTATTTTGACAGTGATGTTATGAAAGTATGGTTGTGTGCACTGCTGTGTGATCAAAATAAGCTGAACAACTTCCATAATGGGGGGGGGGGAGGGGGGAAGATTAAGACTGAATTTAGGAAAAAATATAATGTTTTTATGTGTACAATGAAAGTGCAGCCCATTTTAGTTCAAATTTTTGTATTTGGCATTCAGACATCCCATTCTTTTTTCCCCACAAGCGTCAGTGCATTGGCCTGTCAGTGCATGGCTGCAAAGGTGTGATATAGTCCAGGTGCCAGCTTAAGTTACTGTACATAAGAGTACTGCTTTCAGACTCTCAGGATAAGTGTCAGAATGAAGTTAGATTAAAAAAACTTCACAGTCTTAATTTGGACGGGTAGCATGCCTGTCAGAAGTCAATAGCTTGTGGCTCACATTTCAGTGAAGTTTTTTTCCCCTCAGTGACGAGGTGCTTCTTCCTGTCCACGAAAATTTTGAAGTGAACTGTAGGGAACTGAATCCTGTATAGTCTTCCACTGACTTAGTGCTTCTAAACTTCTAGACTCTGTTGTACATAGAAAATATTTGCTTGTCTTTTTAAAGGAAAAAAACATGAATAATTTTCACAGGTTTTTATTGGTTTTTTCCCCCCCTCTTTTTTTTTTTTTTACAGCTATATATAGATATGTTAGACATTGCAACACCTCTAGAAGAGATGGGCTCTGAAGAATTTTTGCCACGGTAAATACAACTACAACCTGCTATTTTATGTGGTGTTTACTTCTGAGTCTCAAGCAGGCACAGATGATGTCTTTTGAAGTTAGTTCAGTGCCATTTTCTGGAGGGACAGGTTTGGGGTTGGGAATATGTGTTGTATTTGAGCATGGGAGGACTAGGAATTATTGAGGATTTAGTCTGGTTTTCTTACATCATGTCAAAGTGCAGTTTGGCATCAATGACACTACTGTGATAAATGACAACTTACTAGTCTTCTGTTTCTGTCCTCTATGCCTGCATAGGGGAGATAGGTATGATGCCTTGAGGGCTTGTATTGGAGACTCTCTGTTGCAGAAGCTGCATGATCTGAATGTTTTTTTGGTGAGTATGACTGACACTGTTACACTTTTTGCTCATGCTTTGTCAATCCAGCTAATATCAACTGTCTTCAGAGTAATGAGAGCACCTCTGATGACATATGCCACTGCAGGATAAATGGCCCAAAATTGTAATGGGACTTGTCTATTATACTTGTCTTCATGGTTTTCTCTTACGTTTTTGACTCTTAAAATGTTGTTTGTTTAGGTTGGCTGTGGAGCTATAGGCTGTGAAATGCTAAAAAACTTTGCACTTCTTGGTGTTGGTACTGGGCAAGACAAAGGACTGGTAAGTTACCTGTTAACCTCACTTTGCTTATTAAAACGTAATGTGACAAGGAATAATTAAATAATGAGGCTACTTAATAATGCTAAAAGCCTAAGCCTTATTTCAGGTTGATCTCTGCACAGAGGGTAAAATGGACTCAGCATAGAGTGGAAGCGTGTGCAATGAGAAGCAGAAAACGCTTGGAGCAGTCTTGCTGTATTTTGATTTTGTTAGCCACAGTGCATGCCCACAGGAGTGCTTTGTTTTGACAAGCTTCTGCAGATGTTTCATCAAGATTATTGCTCAGTGCTACACTTAAAATTTAACTTCAGCTATTGCTTTTGCCTCTTATGACTTAGGTTACAATTACAGATCCAGACTTGATAGAGAAATCCAACCTGAATAGGCAGTTTCTTTTTCGACCTCATCACATACAGGTAGGCTTTCTTGTTCAATAAACTTTCTGGACTAATTGTTCTTTTTCCCTGTCCTGTGTCCCCACTGAGAGCTAAACTTGTGAGTGTATGTACTTCTGTCCAGACAAGACTTAAAGGCTGTAATGAAATCTAGTGTCTTTTAAAACAATACCTAGAACTACACTGGCATCCCACTTATCACTAGTATCAGTTGAGGAAAATTGGCTGATCTTAATTTGTAAAGTCTGGTCTTAATTTGTACTGGTGTCTTTGACTAATGAAATCTCTTGAACTTGAGAATCGGATGAGGCATGCTGTGTTACATAAGAAGCTGCCGTGGGCTGATGTACCAGAAAGGCTTTACTATACCATTGAACTTCTGGGAGAATAAAACAAGCCAACAAAAAATAGATAGCACTGGCAGAAGTATTCTCAATAGAAGAGCTACTGCTGATGGAACTTGGCTGAAGTTGCTATCTTCTGACTTAATTCAGTCTTCATTAAGCTGGTAAATAGCTGGGCAAAAAAATGTGTACATGCAGTAAACGCATCATACAGAAACTGTTAATTCCTTAGGAGCAGAGAGAATATCCCTGTACTTGCAAACACAGCACAAAAAAACGTGTCTCAGATCTTGACAGCAGTGGGGAAAAGGGATTCCTCTGCCTAAAACCCAGCGGCTGAATTTTCTGCCTCCTCTTGATGTCTAACAAATCTGGGAACGGATTATGTTTTGAATGGATAGATAAATGGAAGGTGAACTCTGCAAGTTTTCAGAAGCCACGCTGTCTTGAGTTCCACTGTTTAAGTGCTGATCCCTAGGTAATTGAATGCAGTATGGCTAGGAGTGTCGGGTAGGTTAAGAACACTGTTTCAGTTTAGCTTCTGAAATGGTCTCTGACACACTAGTAAAACTAAAAGTAAAACTAGATTAATAAGCTATCTATTAGTGGGGAAGGTATATAATTAATTATTTCCTTTCTTTTATGTTTTGCATCCAAACATTTCTGTCAGTGAATTGTTCTCTGATCAGCAAATGAAGTCAATACTTCTGCGTCCCAGATGTTCTTTATTTATCTGAATATTGTTGATATATATGTATTTATACTTTCAGAAACCTAAAAGCTATACTGCAGCAGAAGCAACTCTGAACATAAATCCTTACTTAAAGATTGACTCATATATTAATAAAGTTTGTCCAGCCACTGAGAACACTTACAGTGACGAATTCTATACCAAGCAAGATGTGATTGTGACCGCTTTGGACAATGTTGAGGCAAGGAGATACATTGATAGGTAGGTTGTGGAGAGGAAGCGAGGGCTGCTTTTCATTTCTTGTGTGAACTCTGCTTTTCTATTCTTAATCTTCCTGATCTGCAACCGCTTATAAGATCTGCTAGCAAATTGCTCAGGTTTATCTTGCTCCCTTTTAGGGATGCTGGCTGAGGGGAGGAAGGGGGTTATGCTTATGGTGGAAACCAACCCTGCCCTTGTGTGGCTGCTGCTGTTCACATGGCAGATAGCCTTGGAGTGAGTGCTTGAAAATGAAGAGTTGGCAGGGTCTGATGGGGGTGGGCAATACTGCGGCAGTCTTAAGGTTGAAATATTTATGCATAAGAATACATATTTAAGTGGGGATGTTTGCATTTAAGAATAATTACTAATGCTCCTAATCTAGGTAGGATCAGGTTTATGGTATCCTGATCTCCCTTGAAATAGCTCTTACTTAATCTCTCCTTTTCCTGAGTTTGGTGTAAGCTTTCCACTGTTCTGAAAGTGCCTAGAATCAATGTCTGCACGGGAAGAGTGTTGTGATTACATTGTATTCTGATAACCTGTGTCTTTCCATGTCAGTCGTTGTGTAGCAAACCTGCGTCCTCTCGTAGACTCTGGAACTATGGGAACGAAAGGACACACAGAAGTTATTGTGCCACATCTGACAGAGTCCTATAATAGTCATGTAAGTGTTTTAAAACTACTGCTTACCTTCTGTAGCTACTCCCATAATGCCCTCCGATTCTTTAATCGCTTATATACCTGTCTAAAATAAGTGGCCTATTTGAGTTGCTGAAGAACAGTACTATTAGGAAACAATTATGACATCCTGGTCTCCAAATTGGAGAGTCACGGGTTCGATGAATGGACCACTCGGTGGATAAGGAACTGGCTGGATGGCCGCACTCAAGGGTTGTGGTTAATGGGTCAATGTCCATGTGGCGGCCAGTGACGAGTGGTGTCCCGCAAGGGTCAGTACTGGGACCAGTGCTATTTAACATCTTTGTTGGAGACATGGACAGTGGGATCGAGTGCACCCTCAGCAAGTTTGCCGATGACACCAAGCTCGGTGGCGCGGTTGACACACTGGAGGGAAGGGATGCCATCCAGAGGGACCTGGACAGGCTTGAGAGGTGGGCTAATGCAAATGGCATGAAGTTCAACCAAGCCAAGTGCAGAGTCCTACACCTGGGACGTGGCAATCCCAGGCATAAATACAGGCTGGGCAGAGAATGGCTGGAGAGCAGCCCTGAGGAGAAGGACTTGGGAGTGCTCATGGATGAGAAGCTCAACATG
>VZSF01003498.1:39908-66769 GCA_013398295.1 Chionis minor | reverse complement strand
TGGAAGAGGGGAGATTTAGATTAGATATTAGGAAGAAGTTCTTTACTGTGAGGGTGGTGAGGCACTGGAACAGGTTACCCAGGGAAGTTGTGGAGGCCCCATCCCTGGAAGTGTTTAAGGCCAGGCTGGATGGGGCTTTGAGCAACCTGCTGTAGTCAGAGGTGTCCCTGCCCATGGCAGGGGGGTTGGAACTTGATGATCCTTAAGGTCCCTTCCAACTCTAACCATTCTATGATTCTATGAATTACTTCCAAAAACTCACAGGATATAAATTTTGAGCAGACTGGAGATACCATGTCTGCTACCTAGCTGATGATTATGTCTAGGCCAATAATTAAAAGCAACGACTATATGAATCATGAAACACAAGCTTTGGAAGAAGTCCTAACTCTGAAGCTTTTCCAAGGGACTGACTTTTTTTTTTCCCCTTCAAAATTCCCTTCTTAATAAGAATGTAGTCCCACAGTGGCATTGCAAATTGGTTTTGTACTTGTGGGTTTCCTTCTTAGAACTGCTTTCTGCCTGCTTGTTCTGTTTGTGGTGAATATCACCTCCACAGGTAGGTAGGCGGAACACAAGCCTCTGCAGTAGGAATTAGTTTGCCTGTTTTTACAAGCATACGTAATGGTTCTGTTTGAACGGGGAGGGGGGAAACAAACCTTCAAACTCTTGCTATATTCCTCTGTTTAAGTTCTTGTGAAACTGCCTTTACAAGATAGAAAATCACTGGTTGAGAAAACCATGAAATGATGCTATGTGGACACAGAGACAGGATTTTGACCATCCTAATTAATAGTCTTGCTAGAGTCCACAAAGAAAGAAGTCTTTCTGGCCTCGAGTGAAAGGGGGTATTTCATGTTGAGTGTATATGTGAACTGCACGTCTTGGGAAAGCTGGCTGGCAATTTCTTCTGTTGTTTGTGTTTCAGAATTCAGTTTTGCTTTCCAGTGTTAAGTTTAGACTATTCTTCATAAACAGGAAGTGATATGTTAGTGTTCATAAAACAAATTTTGTTCTTAGCATAAATAAGCCACCTTGTATTTTATAACAGTGGAGTTCTAAACTTATGTAGTCTAGAAATCCTTGGTGCTATTATTAGCAATAAACTTGAATAAGCCTGCACTTACATGTGTCTCTCCTTAATTACAGCGAGATCCACCAGAAGAAGAAATACCTTTTTGCACCTTAAAGTCTTTCCCAGCTGCCATTGAGCATACAATACAGTGGGCAAGAGATAAGGTAAGGGAATAAGTTTACTGGTGTTGAGCATAACTTTATGTGTATTTGGGAAGGTGGGGGATTTGATACACTTCTTGCAAAATGCCGTATTTGTTCTTTTTATTTTCTAGTTTGAAAGCTCATTTTCTCACAAGCCTTCATTGTTTAACAAGTTCTGGCAAACCTATCCATCCGCAGAAGAAGTTTTACAGGTAGGGGAATGTTGCCAGGGTAAAATACAGGGCTTAAACTAATGCTTTAGGGATTTTGTTTCTATTTAATTTCTGTGAGATTGGGGCTATTTTCTGACTTTATTCAGAAAACCCGAAAAATTATTTGGCCAAGTCATTATCTGATCTTTCACGGGAACGGTATTTGTGGTGTGTCCCATAATTAAGATCCAAAGTCTCAGGCATGGGCTGCTTCTCTAGCTTACGTGCGCTCTGTGCGTGATGTAGAATATCAGAAATACTGAGGAACTGCTAGCAAGTGTATAGTAGATGTCATGCTGATGTGCAACCAACTGGGAAAAATTAAGGGAAGACTTAGTTTCAAGTGAATTCAACTACGTAATAAACTAGATTCAATTGTTTAATATCTTGTCTTGTGAGCCTGTAATGGCCTATGGTCCATAGGATTGTATGGAAATAAATCAAGTAGGCCACAGCACCTTGGGAGAAACCCAGTGGAGAAGATCACGTAAAGGATAATATTTCAAAGAGTGATCCTCTGTTTCCTTTTGCCCGTAACTTCCCAAAAATATAATTACTGTTTGATTGGATTGGGAGGAATCTTGTCTGTTTTAAGATTTTTTTTTTTCATATTTCCTTCTCTGTCTAGAGAATAAAATCAGGGGAGAGCCTAGAAGGCTGTTTTCATGTTATTAAAACACTCAGTAGAAGACCCCGAAGTTGGACTCAATGTGTGGAACTAGCAAGAGTGAAATTTGAGAAGTATTTTAGCCATAAGGTAGGTAAGATCTGGAAATGAGGTGGTACTAGACTGATAAGGATTTTAGAAAACTCGGTAGCCCTAATAACTAGGTGTTCAAGTCTTTGCACTCACTTCCATCTTTTCATAAATAACAAACTCTACTTGAAACTTGAAAATGCTGCATCCCTTCCTCTTTCTACTGTAGCACTTCTAAATCGGTTTTATTAACTGGCTCCTAGTGGCTCTGTTCAGTAGTCTCTATGCAGTTTTCTTGGCATTTTTCCAGCTGACTAGGTATTGTGTTTTTCCAGAGCACTAGGACTATCAGATGCCTTTTACTGAAGGACAGTGGCTTTTTGTATTTTCCCCACTAAACTTTTGTTACTGAACTCATCTTCGTATCTCTGATTTTCTAAAAGATGTCACAGACGGGTTGGCTGAAATAAGAGCCAGTCATTCTGAGAATGTGGTCCACAGTGTTGCTTAAAAGTGTGTGTGTGTCTGTAATTTCGTAGGAAAGATGTCATCATGATGTTGTGTATTAATAAACATATATCTGTGTGTATGGAAGCCCTGGTGGTAGTTGTCACACTGAGAAAACATTGCTTTCCCAATTGTGAATCAATATGCAAGAATCTTAAAGTGACAATAGGGGAATGCTTTGTTAGGTTAATTGTCTTGCTTGGTCTTTGGACAGATGAGATGACATTGTCATCTCTGGCCTGTGAACGAATGGGCAAGTCAGTCTGTCTAGTAGTACTTAGGTCTTTAAGCTCTCCATCTTGACACAGGCGTCTTAGATTTTCTTACCTCTTTAAATTACTTCAGCTACGTATTGGTGTGTCTTACAAGTTGTATCAAAATTTCACATTATTACTAAAAAGAAAGCTTAGTGTGGTCGTGTCAATCTGTATGTGAAAAATTACTAAAGCTACTCTGGTTTTTCCTCTAGGCTCTTCAGCTCCTTCATTCATTTCCCCTTGATACAAGATTAAAAGACGGAAGTAAGTACAAATGCCCTTTTGTGCCTGTTGTGAATTCATGACATATGACATGTGTTGCTGTTCCTGACCATTAGGATTTCATCTTAGGTCTGTCTTCTTACCAGGTTTGTTTTGGCAGTCACCAAAGAGGCCACCTTTTCCAGTGAAGTTTGAATTTAATGATCCTTTGTAAGTATGGTACTACCACTGATGCATTTTATAGCATCCTGTAAGTGCAAGGCAATGGCTTTATAGCACTGGAAGTTGGATTGGTATTTGATAAGTACTAGTACATAGTCTTATGCTGTGGCAGATTCAGTGAGCTGTCTCGTGCTTTTACTGCAGGTAATTTACTGTTCACTGACATGGGATTGGAGGGTGCTGTGGGAAGTTCTGACAGCCTGTAATGTGAAATGGCTTAGAACAAGCCATTTCATTTATTGTGTGACTGCAGAATTACTGAGTTGTTGCTGTTGTACTCCCCTGCCCCCATTGGCCCACATCATGAAACGCAGGATGTGCCAAATGAAATTGACGACCTCAAATGACCTCATGGAGGGACCCCTTTTCTTCTTCGTCACAATTTGGTTCTGATCTAGATAGATGGCTTCGGTATTACAGATAATTTAAAAAAATTATGTGATTGAAGGATTGAAAAGCCTTTATCTGCTGCATATCTACACCTGCTTTGAGAAACTGCCTGGATCGCCATTTTTAGTTTGGGTGAAAACTGAAATGATGGCAAATATCAAAGTATTTCTGAGGTGAAGATTTTTATTACCATATTGATGTCACATGAGCATTTGTAGTTGTTTCTTGACTGCAGAGGTTAAGGAGATGTGGTTTTCATTAACTAACTCTTCACTCATCAGTGTTTGCTTAGTTTTGGGGAGGAATTCTGAGTCCCTCAAAAATCTGTCATCTGTTTTGTACTGTGTGCACTGCACGGTGGAAATTGTTTCTCTGTGTGTGTTTTCAAGACCTTTTTGAATATTACTGCAAACCTGCGGGCAACTCAACTACAAAAAAACCCAACCAACCAAAACCGATTATCTTCCTCTCTTCTTCAGGCACTATGGTTTCATTGTGAGCGCGGCAAAACTCTTCGCAACAGTGTACTGTGTTCCTTTCACAGAAAAGGTAATCCATACTGTAACAGTGCTCTCATCACGTAACTTGGATGTACATGTTCAGTTTTGGTCTGATGTCCAGTCGCCAGTTCTTTCAAAGAACTGATTAAAGTGATTCTTAAAGTAATCTATCCGTCAGCACTGGCTGTTCAGCAACTTCTTATATTTAGTCTTCTTTATTTAAATCCGTAACCCGGAGAAGAAATGAGTAGTGTCCTAGGTATTTTCAGTAAGCACTGAACTCAGGAATTCTTATGTTGATGGACCTATTTCCTGTGCAGTATAGTAACTGAACTGAAAGGAGATCTTTTTAATGTATTTTTTTAATTAAGTGTCTTAGCTATGCTCTGGGAGTCTTATTTCTTACTACTCTCAGCCTCTGTGTTGCTTATCCTTTGTTTTTCATGTTACCTTTTTCCTTTTCTAATTGGATCTTCCTGTAAGTCACGTTTACACTTCAGTTCTGTTCAGTTTTCTGTTCGCTTCACACCACTCTGGTTCACTGTAGCAACTGAAATGTCACTTGGTGTTTCAATGATGATGTTTCACTGAAACATAATTGAATGTGGAATTTTTTGTTTTGGTATTCTTTGAAATGCCACTGGATATAGAGTCTTTTTTTGGGAGCCTTTCTGAGTTGATGTGAATTTAAATTGTTTTTCTTCAAAACCGTAACAGGATTTGTCAGAAGAAGCTATTTTCAAGATTATTTCAGCTGTGAAGGTACCAGAGTTCAGACCTTCAAACAAAGTAAGTGTGATATTTAGTTCAAAGAAAAAAAATAATCCGCAAGCAGTGTCCCACATCTCCATCTATTTCTTGCCTTGATGCTGATGAAAAATAAACTTAAAACATGTTTTGGGGAAACGAGAGTGTGGCATGCAGGACTGCTTTAACTTCATTTAGCTATGGTATCAATGTACCAGATGCTAAATGCAAGATGTGGGGTTGTTTTGCCTTTTGCAAATGATTTGTGGTAGCATTGTGTTCTGTGCATGAGTGTGATTAAGTCTACAAGCTTTTTTAAACTTTGTATGAATCTATACTATTTTAATAAAAGTAGTGAAATTTTACTTACAAGCAACTTTAAAACAATCCAAGACTACTGTCAATTTGTTATTTCTTTCTAGGTAATATAAAGGAAGTGTCATTACTTTCGCATTTATTTTTGAAGTGTTAACTTCAAAACAGCTTAAGAGTTATTGTGCAGTGGCTAGCATTTGTCATTATTTAAAATTAGTAAATATTCCAGAGTGTTGTCCTGTTTTCTTGCCCAGTGTTAACACTTGTCTCATGAATGCTTGCCTTATGAGACAAAACTGATATTTTAACTCAGAATCACAGAATGGTTGAGTTTGGAAGGGACCTCTGGAGACCACCTAGTCCAGTCCCCTTGCTCAAGCAGGGACAGCTAGAGCAGGTCATCAAGGACTATGTGTCCCGTCAGGTTTTGAACATCTCTGAGTCTGGAGACTCCCCAGCTTCTCTCTGCTACCTGTGCCAGTGTTCAGCCATCCTCACAGTTTTGATTGTGGTTTTTTTGGTTTGGATTTTTTTTTCCCCTTTAAAGTATTTTCCTATGTTTCTTATTTTATGTGCTTCAATTTGTGCCCATACCCCTTGTCCTGTCACTGGGCACCAGAGTCTGGCTCTGCCTTCTCTACTTTCCCCCTATCAGGTACTTATACACATTGATAAGATCCCACTGAGCCTTGTCTTCTCCAGGCTGAACTGTCCCAACTCTCTCAGCTTCTCCTCGTATGAGAGATGTGTCAGTCCTTTGATGATCTTTGTGGCCCTTGGCTGGTCTTGCTCCAGTAAGACTATGTCTGTCTTGAACTGGGGAGGGAAGACTGCAGGGAAGACAAGAAAACTAGCACACTTCATACTTTTGCTGTACAAAGTTGCTGTATTTTATTACTCAAGCACTGCACACACTTGCAGGTTGTACAGACTGATGAAACAGCAAGAAAGCCAGATCATATTCCAGTCAGCAGTGAGGATGAAAGAAATGCTATTTTCCAGCTGGAGAAGTCTATACTATCCAATGAAGCTCTGGAAAGTGAGTAGTGCAAACTAGCTTCGTAGCTTTGTAACATCTTGCAATTGCATTGCCAGTAATATGACATTCACGTCTTTGGATAAAGCAGTTCTGTAATTCTGCAGGAAGCTGATAGCTGATATCTAAAGCTTTCTGAAGTGCCATGCAGATAACTGTTCTCATGGCTTGACATTACGCCATGCTTCTGTATTTCTGAGATTCTTGCAAGTTTTAGGGTTTTCTGTTACACTTGCATGTAAGTACAGCCCTGCTGACAGCAAGCAGGCAGCAGTGAATTGAACTCTGAGGAGGGAATGGGTGCTGCCTTGGTCCCAGACAGACTGAACATGATTCTGGTATGAGGAGGCTGAGAAGTTACTACTTACAGGAATCAATCTGAGATTATACTAAATTGTGAAGGCTGTTAGAGTCTTCTTCAGCACCTTCTCAATATGTTAAAATGAGGATGTTCAAATCCGATCTTTGTGCCTGGACACATGAAGAGGTCACTGGGCAACAACAACATGCATGCATTTTTAGCACCCTGAACCCAGGGCAGAAAGATTAGCTTAGCTCTAACCCATCCCATGGAGCGTCAGCCCTAACCTCTGTCTCCCATGCTGCTGAGTCCATAGCGAAATGGTTACAGATAAACAAAGCTAACAGAATTCTCACAGGATGGAGCTATAGTGAGATGGGGCGTATATCCCCATATATATAGCATCCATAGGACTGTCCAAAATGTATTCCTTGTGTTGCAAGGAAAATAGAATTATGGAGCTCTGTTGATACGTCTTTCATTACTCACTTTTAACAACTGGTATTGATGGGGCATTTCTCCTTCTAGCATGGGAAAGCAAGTTGTAAGTAAGGCACCAAGCTACCAAATACAAAGATTTTAATTTGTTAAGATTCTAGTTCCTTATAACATGTTTAGGACATCTTCAGGTTTCTAATAATAATTTTTGCTCTCTCCCTCTCCTCCCCCTGTGAACAGATGACTTGCAAATGAAGCCCATCTCCTTTGAAAAAGATGATGATAGTAATGGGCATATAGATTTCATAACAGCAGCATCGAACTTAAGAGCCAAGATGTACAACATTGAACCAGCAGATCGATTCAAAACAAAGCGCATTGCTGGAAAGATTATTCCTGCAATTGCAACAGCTACTGCTGCGGTATCAGGGCTGGTGAGTATGCTTTTTAAAATGCGTATTTCTCTCTTACTATTCATTGTCTAGAACCACTGTTTTCTGAACGCTGATTAACACTGCCTTGACAGAGCCTTGTTAAAGAAATGGGCTTATTTCAAACTTAATCATCTTTTTTTTTTTCTCATGTACCAATACAAAAGGTCACTTTTGGCTCTAGATGTGGTAAGCCCTTGGTGCTTTTATTTCTTGTTTACTGACTAGAAAGAGGAGTCAGAGATGAGCATTTTGGTTTGTTTTCTGCAGTTAATACTAACTTCCATCAGAGTGCCACAGCCAGGAGGGGGAAGGATCTGTTCTGTAGTAGTTCCACCTCCATGCACCTCAATGGAACTGCATGCTTTGTGGACGTGTCTTGAATTAAATTTCCATTATCAGCAACAGAGTTTATTTCTGCGGCATATTGGGTTGCATTTCCAGATGTGATTTACTCTGCCGATTGGACAAAGGCTGATCTCATTAACGACTTACTCTGTAGTTGCTGGCTTCTTGAGTAAACTAGTGTTTGATAACACAGTACCTAAGACCTGTGTTTGGTCTCATGGAAATATGGGATTCTTATTTACTGCAGGTTGCACTGGAACTCATCAAAGTTGTGGGTGGCTACCCAGCTGATGCATACAAGAACTGTTTTCTGAACCTAGCCATTCCCATAATGGTCTTTACAGAAACTGCTGAAGTAAGAAGAACAGAAATCAGGTAGGAAGCATGACATCAGAAGGGTGGTATTTGGAAACCTGGTAATCGATGCTTATAACTTGGTGAGCCATTACAAGGAGTGTGAACTTTGTACAGTTATTAAATCCAGACAACAAGATGAAGGCCTTATGCACTCATATCATGGAACTGTGATGGAACCACAGTTTATGGTCGTACTCCCATGAAACGTTGTAGATATCCAAGGTGGGGTGGTGGTGGTGTTGTTCTTTAAACTTGGAAGATCACGAATCACTTAGTGCTTGCTATTAAACCCTATTATCCATTTACCATGTACTGCTAAAGGTGTAAGTGATATTCTTAGTACCACCAAGGGTGTCCCATGATGCATTGCTCAAGAGCTTCCTGTTTGGAAACTGCAGCACATACTCTTCTGTCCTAATTTTAAAAATAGTGGTTTTAAGGGCTTAGTTTTGTTTTCAGTTGAAGCTGTTGCTAGTGACACTTTAAAAATTTAGATGAGTGGCATGGTTATTAATAAACATCCTGTCTGCACAAACTGGACACACATCTGCACCTAAGTCAGTACAAGAGCTATTTTTCAGTAGGTCTGAAAAATAAGTAAGTTTATTGCCAGATACTGTGTTTACCCAGAGCTCTTACTGTGTCTTGTGCTTAGCCAGGTCAAAGGGCTGGAGAAATGGCAGCAGAGAGGGAAGAGATTTTTTGCTCGAGATAAAATAGCGAGTCTCTAGAAGACGTGGCAGTTCTTCCATACATGCTTAAAGGAAGTGCCTGAGTTGACATTCTAAAGTAACAAACAACCTTTCTCTTTAAAACAGAAATGGGATATCATTTACAATCTGGGACAGGTGGACAATTTATGGGAAGGAGGATTTTACTCTTTTGGACTTCATAAATGCTGTCAGAGTAAGTTCTCTGTTATACTGGGTTAATAGAAGATGAGAGGAAAAGGTTTTCTTCTTTGGGGTTGTTGGTTTGGGGTTTTTTTGGCTCAGTTTTGTTTTTTTCTTTTATCAAGTTACTGTTCAAACCAGAACAATTCTTTCTTCTAGAAAGAATTAATTCTTTCTAGAAGAATTTAGATAGAATTAGAATTTAGATTTAGAATTCCTTTAGAATTCTTTCTTCTAGAAAGAATTAATGTAAATGGGAATATCTCTAAGTAAACGCATCCAAGCCTACTTTCAAATTCTTTAATTCGATTGACTCGAATGTATCTCAATAAAACTTCTGTCAACATCCATGCATGAGCAACTTTTCTGGTTGGAATCCTATAGTTTTGAATAATTAATTGTAGTATTAGCCGTAGCAGTATCTGCTGGCTTGTGCAGCTGTCCTAGTCCTTTAATAAGTTTTAATTTGTGAATTCCAGGAAAAATACGGAATTGAACCAACTATGGTTGTACAGGGAGTCAAAATGCTGTATGTTCCTGTGATGCCAGGTCATATTAAAAGATTAAAGCTGACGTAAGTATAACTGGAAGATGGATTGAGGAATAAAAGTGCATGTACAAATAATGTTCACCGGTTGTATCATAAGGACGTGTGTCTGACAACAGTGTTTTCTCTGAGTGGTTGCTGGTCATTAACATTTGAGAAAGAAAAAAGTAATTTCGTCTTTTTTGGGGGAAAAAAATATAGGAAGTGAATTAAATTCTGTGGTGAGGACAGTAAACTCTGCCAAGTGCTGCTCTAACTGATGAATGCCAGAATGAGAAACCCAAAGAAGTCTGGCAGTAAGGGGTTTTGTGGTTGTTTTTTTGGTTTGTGGAGGTTGTTTTTAGTGGTGGGGTTTTTTGGGGGTTTTTTTTTTTTTTGGAAAGAATGTCCCTTGGTTCAAGCAGAACGAGACTAATTGAACCTTTTTAATCTGGCCTAAAACTAATGGTGGTATTTAGCAATTTACCTCTGAAAGAATGAGAACACTTATTTGGGAAGGAGTTAATATGTTGGTTGCAGACTGAGATTTCTGGAAGTCTGTTCAGTTCATAGTAATTCCGTGAGATTCTAGCTCACTTTTAGCCCTTTTAAAAATGAAGACATTCACAAGGGCTTGCAGTGTTGTTCGCTGACAGGAAATTGGAGTATATCAAACTGGAAGTTTGGGAGGATGTGAGGGCAGGGCCTTGGTTTTTGACTGATAGGCCTTTGCAAAGTAACGCCAGGTCTCACCCAGGTTTAGTTCTACCTTACATGTTGATTGAACTTCTGTACCTCAAAAATTTTTTTCCTCACAGCTCCTGTGAAGTATATGCTGGTCAGTGTTCACAGGCTTTGCTAAAGCTAGTACATGCTGTAGCGTTTACTACAGATGGATGAGTAGTACCGTTCCGAAGGTCTGCTCGTAGGTGATGTCAGTCAAAGCAGCACATGTTATGGGCAAGCTACTTCAAACTTCCAGGGAGGGAAGAGCCTGTAAGTTGGTACTGCCTTTAGAGTGGCTGGCATACTAAAATGTGAATTTACAGCCCATCTCAAAATAAGTTGTTTATGTTCCTTCTCCTACAGCTGTATAAATCATTTTGAATGAGTGGGGTGTCCAATGAAGTCAAAGGCATGGTGTGAAGCTGCCACCTTGTGAATATCAGGATTTCTTATTACCCTGAGA
Organism: Chionis minor; assembly: GCA_013398295.1. NCBI lineage: Eukaryota > Metazoa > Chordata > Aves > Charadriiformes > Chionidae > Chionis > Chionis minor. The sequence goes on along the minus strand of VZSF01003498.1, from coordinate 55,963 downwards.
CTTGGTTCAAGTTTCCATGTAGTTACAGCAACTTGGGGTTCTGTTAGGAACAGTCCCAAAAGCTTTGTAAGATATTTGCACAGTGAACTCTGGTCTTACTTTTGTGTTTGCTTTTTCTGAAGGTATTTAAAAGCTTTCGCTCACTGTGATATGACAAGCATTGCAAGATTCTGTCTTCATTTCAGAATTAAAGCATTGACCGGTAGCATACTCCTTAGAAGTAGGTTTTAGAGACATCATTATCTGCTTTGCTCTGTAGCTTGGGGCTTCCTCATGCAAATGGATATGACCTCAGTATCTCTGTTGAGAAGAGGGTAATGCTTTTTATTCTTGCAAGGGAACAAGTACTTTATGGAAAACAGCTTTTTGACCTGTGTGCTAAAGCATAGCCAGAAGGGAAATCCTTCTCTACATGACCTGTGAGGAATAGAAATGAGTGACTATTCCCCCAGCCTCCTAGCATTTGAGCTGGCTTCATGAACTAATGCTCTGAGTTGGCAAGAAAATAATTTTGAGACATCCAAAGATATGTAATGAAAGTGAGGTTGGTTGACCTTCTACTTCAGTATTTTATTGTGCAACTTCCAAGCAACAACTGTAGCTTTTGAGACTGTAGGGACCAGAGGGGGGAAGTTGCACTAAGACATGACACACTTACCCAGTTTAAGCTCCCATTGTGGTCATGAAGGAAGAAGTCCCAGATCCTGGGTGTTTTTTTCCCCCTTATCGCTATTTGACTTCAAAATTCAAGGACTGAACAAGTCTTAACTCCAACAGAATTACTTCCTCTAAGAACTGTGTCTGCACCGGAGTGGTTCTCCCTAATAACATATTAAAACCAGCCATTACTGTGGTAGACCAAGAACTTAGTCCTTGTTATTGACCAAAATCCTGGACAGAAAGCTGGCTTTGCCTTGTGCTTCAGTAGGACACCAGAAAGAAATTATGTTGGTGAGGAATCCCATCTGAAACTGGCTATTTTGTCTTCTCTCTTGTATTGAGCACTTGTTAGTGAACAGTGTAATTGCTCACTAACAGGCGAAGTCTACCAAGAAATTGGAATACCATTTGCTGAACCTCAGGTGGTGGAACAACTTTTCTGTCAAAATCAAAAGGCGTGTCGTAGTCTCCATTTTAATCTGGTTTCTAGTATGTTGGGCTTCTTTGTTGGCAGTGAAATTTCTCCTAGGCTGGCACTGAATTTGCACTGCCAGTCCTCTTTCTGGTATGTTAACAAACTGTTCTTCATTTCCTTGTAGGATGCAAAAGCTTGTGAAACCATCAGCTGATAAGAAGTATGTGGATTTGACAGTATCGTTTGCTCCAGAGACTGACGGAGAGGAAGACTTGCCAGGGCCACCAGTGAGATACTACTTTGTTCAGGAAGACAATTGATGGTAGAGACACAAAAGTCACTCCTGGACCATTTGTTCTGAAAGGAGTGTGCTTATTTTCAGCTATTAAAGATGGTACTATATATTTCTTTTTGGTAAAGCCTTAATTAAAACAAATGGTGAAAATCAGTGGCTTTGCACTGAAGACAAACTGGATTTATGTTTCATCTGCTCCCATTTTCTTCAAACTTGTTTGCTCAGAGGAGGATTGGTTGCGGATACAGTCCTTAAAGAAAAGTTTTGTTTAATTTGTGGGGAGCTGAAGGAAGCAAGAAGAATGGTAAACCTAACAAACAGTCCCCGTGTGCAAATTGGGCACTGCTTAGAGAAGAGTGCAAAAAAAATGGGGAGTCTGCTATTTTATGATACTTCTGGTGTTCTAAGAACAACTCCAATCCATTTCATACGTTACTTAATTCTCCAACAAGAATTTCATTCTTGCCATCTACATGTGAGATTTAATCCATCCAAAAGGTTTAAACTCCCACTTAAAAGCAGATGAACTGCTTTATTGTGTTGCTGGTGCTCTCTTCTGAACAGTTAGTGATGCTGTGCATCAGAGCAGCTATCTTACGTCAGTCTCAACATGGAAACATAGGGAGCTAGGTCTTCACAGAATCACAGAAAGTTAAGGGTTGGACGGGACCTCTGGAGATCATCTGGTGCAACGCCCCTGCCAGAGCAGGTCCACCTACAGCAGGTTGCACAGGACGGCGTCCAGGTGGGTTTTGAATGTCTCCAGAGTCGGAGACTCCACCACCTCTCTGGGCAGCCTTTTCCAGTGCTCTGCCACCCTCAAAGGAAAGAAGTTCCTCCTCATGTTGAGATGGAACTTCCTATATTCAATTTTATACCCATTGCCCCTTGTCCTATCACTGGGTAACCACTGAAAAAAGACTGGCCCCCTCCTCCTGGCACCCTCCCTTTAAGGGTCTTGAGTAGGTGTAAAGTGTCGCAGCTCCCCTGAAGTCAAGAGAGCTGGAATTGCTGATTATCTGTGCTAAGACTGTTCTTTGGGGAATACTGCAATATGGGGAGAGTGGAAACCTATTGGAGAGCTGACTTAATGCTTTCAACAATAAAATTTTGTCTTCAAGAAAGAGAAAATATTTGGCGTGGTTGACCCTTTCTGCCCTCACCAAATGAAAAGCACTGTAACAAATTCTGACTTTGAAAGGAGGAGAAGGCAAATGGCTTTGGATTTTTTGTCATAGCAAACACTGTTTCCTCAGCTGCTCCTTTTGGTACCTTTTCCTTATAGTACAGGTATGCTGTACACCTGTCCGCAGCACAAGTCTGAGCTGCACTGAATGCTGAGGATTTTAGCATCATCAGTCAGTTGCTAGGATGTCTAAGGATAAAGAATCTGCTTAATCAGAAATAATTAGGGACTAGCTTTGTTGCTGTGGTGAGGCAGAGGTGTGTTAGAGAAACATCTCTGACACCACCATATTTTCTCTATCATTTACACACTGGATAGATGAGCTGGTAGTTCTTTTTTGTTTTCATCCAATGATGGCAGAGTGAAGTGAGGTTAGAATACAAACCTATGAACTGGAAAACCTTTTAATGTGTTTAAGCTTTAGAGATTGTGGTTGCACATCATCTCCTGCAGCTGTTAGAAAAGCTATTCACTACTGAGCTATTTATCTTCAATCATAATTTATTAAGCTTTAGGGGTATATTCACATTTAGTGAACATTCTTGGTCAGGAATTTTACCTCCTTTTTTTCCTTCTTGGTTAGTTGTAGTCAGGAATAACAGTTACTAGGCTGCGAACTTGAACACCAAGATGCATGGAACTGAATAGCTGGAATCAATGCAATTATTCCAATATTTGGGATTTAGTCTTATGTGCGGGATATCTTCTGGAAGGTGTGTATAATTTTACAGTCAGTCTAGTTTATAGATATTATTTTCTAGATTAATAATACTGCTTTTTAAGCTACCTAACATTTCTTTTTTTTTTTAAGAACTTTTAGAGAAACTTTTTGAAACAGGAGAAAATGTAACTACATTTAGAGTGTAGAGAAGGCACAAGCAGGCAGTAAGTCTCAGCTTCTAAATAACTAAAATGTATGTCATTCTGGCAGTGTTAGAATCTGAACTCTTAAGTGAAATCACTAATTAGTGATAAGGATCACTTAAAGGTTTAGGTCAAGTCAAAACCACAAAAACGTCTCACAGTTGGAAACTGGGAAACAAATGAAACTGAGTAAATACACTCTGGTCCATCATGCTTATGCTTTCAAAGTAAGTAACATGTAAAAATAGTAAAGTCTCAGTACTTTGCTAGAATGCCATCTGACGATCCTCAGGGCTTAAAGTAAATTTTCAGATATAATTCATGGGATGGCTTTCATTAATGACAACGCATACAGTGTTGTGAGACCCTTGCCCGAAAGTCCAGTTTGAGGTTGGCAGGAATTGTGGCTAGAATTTACAGACGTGGCTGTATCTCTGTACTGCTCTTGTGTGTATCTGTTGGATGGATGTATGGATGGGTTTTGCTCAGTTAAACAGCTGCTGATGGGAAACCTGAAAATGCACAATGGCTCCAGGTATTCATTAGCAGACCTTTAAAATTTTCTGGATATAAGTTAAGCTAGGTAAAAATCTTACAAGTCACAACCTTAAGAGGACTTTATATTGAAGAACTGTGCATGTCAAGTGGCTCATTAAAATTGTTTTTCATGTTTTAAAACTTTCTGGATTGCTGATATGGAGAGCGAATGTATTTATATTGAAGGCTGTGCAGAGTGGAATGAGCTGGTTCAGTGTGAATTTGTTTGATACAGCCCATTTCTCAATCTGTTGCTGCTTTTTATCAAAAGTCCCAGCAGGTGCTCAGCATGATCTCCCTAAAAGGACTCAGTCAAACCAGGCAAGTGCATTTCAGGGTGCTGGTCTTCCAGATCTGCAGCGCTGTCACTACCAGTGCTAGCAGTGCAGAGGCTCGTTAGCACTACTTGGAATCCGAGAACTGCTTCCCCGCCCCACCCCCCCCCCCCCCTTTTTTTTTTCTTTTTCATTGTAATGAAAGCTTGTGCGTGTCTAGGGCTGTTTGATGCTCTATTCCCACGAAGCAGCTAGAGGTAGCCATCTCCCTGCATCAGTGAAGAACTGTCTTTCCCCTAGAATACTTTGAATAGCTTTCCATCAAAATGTTATTCTGTGAAAGAAGAGTTGACTTGTAGAGATGAAGTTTTCTATCAGTATTAAAGATCTTTCTCACTCAAACACTTTCTTACAGAATATTACACTAGCTTTCTCTTAATTTCTTGCATTCTTAGTAGTAGCAGGAATGTTTGTGCATGCAAAACATGAGACATTTAGTACCCAGCTCTACTGTTCTCTGTAGTTAATCTCCATGTTTCTTTAATGCTAGGAGTAGTGAGGAATCTGAGTGAAGATCATGCTACTATTAACAAGACTGTTTTGGCAGACCTGTTGGATTTAGGATTTCATTTACGTATACAAGGAGTAAAAAGTATATGTTTTCGGCTTTTTTTCCCCCACCCTTTTCCTCTGTATGGTGTATATGCAAATGTCTATTTAAAAAAAAAAAAGTGCTATTCAGGATGACTACATATAAAGAACAACTCTGGTACCAGCTGGGCCTCTAAGTGTAGAAATCCTATCACCCCATCACGGCATCTCTGAAATAATGTGAGTTTGAGCTAGGCAGAGAGTTTGTACATCTGTCTGACTTGTATCAAACATAAGTAAATGCATTAGATAAGTTCCTGTTCTTAATTTTCCTTGTGTCTTTGAAAAAAATGTGGCTGTAGGTGAGTTGTTTGAAGAAAGGAACTGAATTTCAACCAAATGCAACTGATTTATTATTTTGAAAGTTTTGTCCATCCCTGTTAATTATCTCCTGTGTTGCAATTAGAGAAAGCACGCTCTGCTGCAGCACAGTGCAGCAGTCTAAACGTTTGTCCAAAGGTTAGGGAGTTTTGACCAGATAGCTTTTTGAGAGTTTATTTTAGTAAACGTATCTCCTGGTATCTTTTGTGTGGTTGATGAAGTAGCAAGTGTAGGTGTTTATCTGTGCTGCAGAAAGCTTATTGAGGCTCAAGCTTACAGGTGTCTTGAGTTACAGCATTGATAACACCAGCAGAACTGCTTTGCTAGTAAGTGAATCATTTTGCATGACAAAAGTGAGATGCAGTGAAGAAGTATGAAGTTCCCACTTCTCACAGCAACACACAAGTTTCAGTTTCATGCTGAGGAAAAGCTGCAACTCTGACCTCATGCGTACTGAGCAGCACCATCTTCGCAAAGGAATTCTAAGTATTTTCATGAAAAGAGTGCTAATGTCTCGTGTTATGTTGTACTTTTATAAATACAGTGGCTGTGCCGTCATACAGTCACGCATAATCTATTATTTAGAAACATATGGGCATTCTTCTAAAATAACCTTCCCAGGCCTTGACTGACTTCCATAGTCCTTGAAACAAGTAATAATTAATTTGTGATTTCCAAAGAAACGTATTCCATCGTATGGTCAATCTTCATCTTAGTTGCTAATAAGAGCAACTCTACCTTGAGCACTCCCTGTGCATGTAGTGCAGGTGCTAGCTGCTTCAGTACCTAGATCATAGCTGTCTTCAGCTAAGCTGTGTGAATGCTCTGGCACCACTGTCACAGAAGGGGTGCAGTTTATTTGGCTGGGGTTTATTTTAAAGAAAAAAGCCAGATTCTGGAGCTAGTCATCTCCACTAACTATGAAGGAGTGTAGCTCAATAGTTGGTACCCATCCTGTAAGCACTTTATTCAGTCCAGCTGCCTGGCAGAACTTGGAGACTAAAAATACTAGACTTGGATCTTACTGCTTATCCTTTAAGTTGCTTGTTTTGAAGGCTGGATTCCCCATTTCCAGGAAGATGGATGCTGTGCCTAAGGTTCGGTGGAGTTCATGACTGTTTGGTAGGATCAGTAGGGTTCTCGCATGCCCTGCTGCCTTCTCTGGTTACCAGCTGTGCAATCTTGTCTTCCTTGTGTGCTCGTTGGGGCTTGTCTCAGCCCAAGGAGAAGGTACTTCAGAGCTTAACCAACAGGGACACTAACTTATTTTTGTTTAGTTTCCTCAAGTAGCTCATGGCAGGGTCTGATGAACACCCCTGCTGGCATGTAGAAAGGGTGGGGGAGTGTTCAGCTGGGCAGGAGACATCTCAGTTTGCTTGTATTTATTCCCTCCCTCAGTTGCATCACACAGGAAATGCCTCATCTGCCTTTACTTGGGATGTTCCGGGTCCTGTAAGGACATGACCTTGCAGAGCAACCAGAACCCCCAGTTTAAGCTGCCTAGACTTGTATTTTCTGCTTTTTGGTCTGTACTGCACCTCTCTGGCAGTGCTCAAAGCCCCAGCAGAGGTGAGGCATCCCTGCTGTCTCTGTGGGATGTCATAAACAGCACTGATGCTGTTACAAGAGTGTAGACAAAAAATGGGGGTTTTAACAGGAAGAGTTTATTGCACTGGGAGCCAGTGACAGAACTGAGCCCACAAACAGTTTGCCTAATTTCAATACAGTATTTTTCCATCACATTTTGCAGAGGCAATGTGTTCTCTCTTTCCCCCTCTTTTATTATTTTTCTACACTTAATCTTCTGCAGGAATTGGGGGTTATTTACCCTTCCCAAATCTCAGAAGTTTATCTGGGAGAAGCTGCATCACATTCTTGGTTTAGGGCCAACAGAGCTGTTCTAGAAATTGAGAAAGAGTAGCTCGGGGAATGCCGTCTCTTTATCTTCAATAGTAGAGTCCCTGTGCTGCTTCCCGTACCTCTTTCTTCTCCCAGGACCATTGCTGTGTGTGCCTTCAGCAATCAGCTTGCTTTCAGAGCACCAGGTCCTCTGCAGCTCGGACATACGGCTTCAGGTTCCCTCGGGTTTGGGTCACAAAGTAATCGACAACATCCTGAAGGCTCGGGAGCGTCACCTGTTTCACCAAAACAACAACCAACCAGCCAAAAACCTCCGCACCAAATAAAACATGCTACCTGTGCTGAGAATGTATTTTTGACATGCTGACAGGTTGGGGATCCCTAATAATGCTTCTCAAACAACTGATACTGGATTTACATCCGATCTAGGACAGCCCTCCACAACTTATGGTAACATTGTGAGTCTTGAACATACAAGTCCTTCCCTTCCATCAAATGAGTAAACAAACCAAAGGAGAGATTGCTCTCTGCACTGTTGTGCTCTTCAATGACTGCTGGTGCTCTTTCAGTGGATGGTGTAACAGCAGATGCTTTTTCAAACCAATAGGATGTTTCTCAGGCCATGAGTTAAACATGTCTTAAGAAAAGTGGAAGAAAACTATTTTAAACCAAGTAACAGGGTCTATACAGCCTTGCTCACACTTCAGCTAAGTGAATTTTAGTTTTTAAAGTTACATGGAGTGTATTTTGAACTTCCTCTAACTGTAATGAGAGCTCAGTTTTCAGATTTAGTACTGCAGTTTGAAAAAAACATAATAATTAAGCAATGTTGGGTGTTTGTGGGCGGCTTGATTTTATTTTTCTTGGAAGATGCTGATTGAGGGGGGTCCTACTTTGCTAGTTCTTAAAAGATAACTTGTTCTTTGATATTAGGTTAATTGGACTGACAAAAGAGGTGAACTCTCCATGTACTTTACTTTGATTCACAAATTATCCTTAGGAATTTATTAAAGCTTTTCTTATTTTCTGCAAAGTTATATTTCTTATACCTGCTTAAGAATCTTCAACAAGGGAATTGCTCACTTACCTGTCTTTCCAATTCAATAACATAACTTGTTCCTTTGGACATCACTCTGTAATGCTTTAAGCATGGTACACTGAAAGAAAATGGAAGTTGATATGTTGCCTGAAATGAAACACTCTTTGACGTATCGTTGTCATTATGCAGGAGCAATGGGTGTGCTTTGTAATATCCCCAGACCTTATTGAAGGTGTTTGGCAGGGGTTTTTTTTTTCCTGTTTTAGTTTAGAAATACTGAGAATTGCGACTGTGATTTCTGGTGTCTCAGATGCCTCACATTTTAGCCAAAGATAAAGCATGGCAATTCAGTTGAAATATGGTGTGTTTTTAGACTAAGTTACTGTTTGAAAATACTTGTCTCTTTAATTATTCGTTGTTCATTTTATAAAGGGGTACGGCTTGTTCCATTTTCATTCTGCATGATGATTTCTTAAACTAAGTAGGGTTTCATGGCAAACAGGGGAAGACCATTTACCCAAGGAAATGGTCTTTTCCTGGCTGATCATTATTGCTTCTTTATTTAACTGGCTTTGGAGGAGGACAGAACCAAGAAATTAGTATCAGGCCCCCATTTGCCTTTCTCAAAATAGCCTGAAGGCCAGGCATATGTCAAGAGATGTCAGGTCTGGGTATTAAGAATTCAGCTTTTAATACAGTGTGTACTAGTTAAGAATAGGGTAATATATTGTGGAATCAACCTACTCCAGCTTGTGTCGGATAGTGACTGCGTAGTTCTTGCTGCTGCTGCCGGGACGCAGGATCAAATTCCCACATGAAGGGTTCTTTTCTAACATCTCTACCGCTTCTTGCCGAGATACTGCATAGAAGCACCTGCGTAGAAGGGAAGAGAGAAAAGGCATGAGAGTTATGCTGGCAAGGCCACGTCATTCTGAGCTGTGTGAAGAGACGTGGTCTGCCAGGCTAACACTTCTTCACAATGCTTGGCTTATCCAGGGTAACGACCCGTGGCTGCCAAGAGGCATGACATCTGAAGGACTCTTGCTGATTAATGCTACTACAGGACCGTAATTCAGGACAGCTGTGCTTTGGCCTTCTGGGAGAGACAGTGAAGCTTTCATATGGGTATGATGCTTTCTGGACCCTTGGAAAGAAAGTGAGAAGAGTAACCTGGGCTTACCTTGAATTTCTCAGTGGTAATCAGCGTTTTCTCAGAAGGGCAGCTACAACAGCCCAACGTGTGGCTTTCTGAAGAGTTTTTTAAGCATAGCAATACGCTGCACTCAGCCTTTTCAAAACAAAGGCATTGTAGGAAATCTCCAGGAGTAATCTTTCCCTTAGAAAATCTCTGTAACAGCCTCAAGGTAGATTTTGTCCTTTGAGTAATATACAACCCTTATACAATAGCTGAATTTTGAACCTCTGCATGGAAATAATACTTTGAAAGAAGAAGGGAAGGCTCTTTAGTCAGATTGGGGTTTGCCTAGTTCAGTCAGAGCTTACGCTGGCATAGTGGTCGATGCACTGCTGGGAGGGCTCTTTCTGCTCAAGGATGCGCTGGAACAATTGTTAAGTGCAATCCTCCTGTTCTTTTCCTTCTCTAGCACTTCATACATTCGTCTAAGTTGCTCAGGTAGTAATGACAGATCTGGTGGAACTGATAGCTGAAAATGAACAGCATAATTGAAAAGCAAATGAAACAGTGACAAAAATTGTGAGCAATTGTTTCTGTGTGTGCACATCATAGCTCATCTCTGAGCGTAGAAATCTTTCTTGCCAGCTTGGTTTAAGGAGCTGTCATAATCTGGAAGGTTTGGATATGCCTCTGCTTTGAATAAAATGCTGCACATGTATTTTGTTGAAATAGTGAAATAAGGATATCTATGTCCTGATTTAGAAGAACTGTGCATCGAAAAGAAGTGGGAATGATGTAAAAATCCACAGCAATATTTTGCAGTTGCTATACTGCAAAAGGCTGTGGAAAAGTAATTTAAACTATTTCAGCCATCCTCCGCTTTTTAAGTGATTCAGCTAGGCCAGTGTAAAGTCATTTATGAACAAACTTCATTTATTTTTCTGCTGGTCATTATTAAAGAGGGTCTTGGTATTTTCAAAGTGCATTTAGCTAAGAATAATAGTAGAATAAAACACAGGGCTGAGGGGTTCTCTCAGTTGTGTGGTTTGGCTGCTTCTTTGGTTATGTCTTTATCCCATGATAAAGACTTAGCCTGCTCTGAGAGAGACAAAACTCTCCCTTATCCACAGCTGCAGAGCTTGGACTTATGCTAGAAGTCTTTTCCTTCCTGGACAGCAAACAGTGGATTGGGAACTGTATCTGACTAGGTACCATGGCAGAGTGTGTATTGCAGATGAGCTAGGTTTTTGTTCTCCTCAGGAAAAAACAAAAACCAAAACGACAAACCCCCTCAACGGTTTAGTATGTGCAAACACCTTAGAAACAAGGCTCTGCACCTGTGGAAGCCAACTTCTGCTGTGCACGAAGACAAAACCCCCTTATAGACACTTTTGACATGAACTGAGGTATAAAACTCTTCCATACCTCTGTTACGGTGAGGATAAAACCCTTCCATTCTTTCCCACATTCGCAGTCATTAGCCTGAGAGACAGAAAATTACTGTGTAAGAACAACTACAGCGACAACAACAAAAGTATGATATTTCACGTGGAAGCCTCAAATAACTCTCACCCTTTTAGAAGTACCATGCCTGGAAATGAGCTCCCTGCCGAGCCACATCAACACCCTGAAACCCTGCACTTCCCCAGTACTTCAATGAGACGGAAAGAGGTGGGAAGGTAAAAAAATTATATGCTCTGTTGGAGTAAAAGGAGAAGGCCATGCTAAGGTGACAGGCGAGTCTCAAGTATAAAACCTTCTAGATAGTTCCTGAACGCTACAGTCTGTATGGCTTTTGAATGGTGGAGTGGTCAGATATTTTATCACCTTCTTGCTTTTACAGGGGACGTGGGCCTGTCAGCGTGGTAATTCTTGGCTTTCTCTTGTACGTTTTCTTGTTCAATTCTTTGCTCATTTCATATTCCCAGCTTTTCCTGAGAAGAATTTCTAATGTCTCGAGGGGGAGGTTCCCTGTTCCTTTGCCCTGCCTCCCTCTTTTTACCTTCAGTTCTAGTTCCTCATTTGACAGCACCAGGATGAACCGTGCGGAGCCATCTTCGTCTGGATAAACATTGGTTGCCGAGGTCAAAGCTGATATATCCAGTTTCTGTGAGTACTAAGGAGGGGGCAAAAGAGAAATATCACAAGTTGTAATTTTCACCAGAAATCTAGCTGCTCTCTGAAACTTTTTTTTCCCACCTAGAACTTGGGTTTAGTTTAACTGATAGATGTGCCAAAGCTCGGTCCTTTGCTTCTGCTTACAGAAGCTCTTCTCACCTCACAATGTACCTTCTGGGTTTTTCCCATCCTAATCTTCATAATGGCAAACAGATTAAATCCACGAGACCTCCCTGAGTATTTGCTTTGTGACTCCAACTGAACCCTCAGCCAGAGTGTGCCAAGCACTTTTTCCTCAGCTGCGTAGAGGAAAGTCATGTTACACAGCATGATAATTTTACTCTGGTGCACAGCTGAAGAAAAAGTACTTGGTAAAATTACAGAGCAATGTGGATATGTTTGTAACTCAGGTGCCAAAAAAAATACTCCTTTTCTGTTTTGATCAGGCAAATTAAAAGGCTACAGTTAGTTTCATTCTGGCTTTTTTTTGATCTCCATCTTTCTGTCAAAATGTTGAGTACTTTTTTTTTTTTTTTTGGACTTTGCAGATGGGAGAGGAAAGGGTGCCAAGAGGTGTCTGGAGTACATAAAGATTACTTGATGAAACTAACTGATGCACATAATCAGATGAGTAGTTACAAAGATAGCATATTACTCACTGTTGGGGCTTTCTTATCATCATAAAAGAAGAGCATAGTTCCTCTGAGTTCTGTCCAATACACTCTAAATTCCTGTTGGAAATGAGGAAGTGTCAGTTTGTGAAGATCTTTTCAGTTCCCAACAAAATGCTGAAAGTGAAAGAACTACTAAGAAAGAACTGTGTCGTCATATGTTAGTTTCCAGTGTTTTAACAATCATTAAAGAGCAAGTATGTATGTTGCAGACAGTTTATGGGGAAAAAAAAAGTGAGGAAATAATTCTTTACGGGCAAAAAGACATGTAGGCTCTAGGCTTTGTTTTCTAGTATCCTAATATGGCGTGAAACTAGAAAACTACTTTTAACTAATTTAAATATTTGTCAACAACTTGTCAAACAATATAAGGGGGGTATGTAATGGAAGGAAAATCTATTTTAAATGCCACTTTAAAATCATGCTCTTCCTAAAAGGCACGCAACTGGAAAATAGTATGAGATGAGCATGAGTAAAGACTCCGGTCTTCTGAACACCACTGTCTTGAAGTGCCTATTTGCACTGAATTTTGATCCTGCCAGTTTACTTGCTATAGGGAGAAGATCATGGAGCTTGATGGTAGTCCGATCTATTAACTGGACTTCTTGTATATGAAGTGGTATTTTACATGCTTTGCCTTTAAATTACGTGTACTCGTGTTTTTAAATCAACACCATGCCAAGGTAAATACTGACTGACTCTTCTAACTGTTCCCTAATGCAGTCATGCCAGAGTGATGGGAAAGTTTTTTTCTGTTTCCATGTGCCCCTGATACCCTGAGAACTCTAGCTGTTAGGGGACACTGAATTGGGAAGGCAACTTCTGTAAAACAGAAACTCTGTTGTAGCTCTCAGTTTATTTACCTGTTTTGTGTGTGTTGTTTGGGTTATGGGGTTTTTTTTGTTTTGCTCTTTTTGAGGTGGGGGTTTAAGACATAGTCACAAAAATTTGAGAAAATAACTTGTGAAGTCTGATAGGTCATACAAATTAAGGTGAGCAACATTCCCTAGAGTATTCTGCTCTTTACCTTGCTAGCTCCTAACTAGTCTTTATGATGGTTTCTGTCAAATTACTACTGTAAAATGTCTACAGCATTCAGCCTCTGGACTCCAACCTCCAAACACTGCAATGCTGTGTTAAGGTAGATGTCCTTGTTAAACCATCTGTCCCTGACAAGCTAATGAGAGCTGTGAATGTTTGCTGTGGTACGGGGCTGGATGTCATGGGGAATTTTTGAACTGCACCTTATAAACTGGGCTTTCCACTCTACAGAAGGGTAGTAACAGTAGTTACCCAGGAGCACTTATTTGTTTCCCAGACTGCAATGTTTTTTCTCTTGGGTGTCTGGTCTCTCAAAAGGGATAATTGACCTCATCAGTCCCACATAAGTCTCTTTAGATCAACTGCATATTATTACTCTGCCCTATTAATTTTTGTTGTTCCAGTACAATAGTTACTGAGTCTGAGGGAGGGATTGTTCACGGGGGGAAAAAAGGTTTTACATAAAAGGATATAAATAAAGGAATGTAACAGGAAGCTTTATTAAACTTGCAGGTGTTCTCCCACTCGATGCAACAAGGCAACACATTGAACAACTTCTAGCGCTGCAGAAGAATTAATAGGAAGATCATGAGTCTACTTTTCTTTTCTTGGAGTTCCTGTTTTCTGTGGTAGCTTGTTGTTCCTGTGTTTGTGAACCACCATGCTATTTTGGTCTTTTGATTCTATCTACCTTTAGCACTGCACGACTCTCATTTTCTCTACCCTCTGTGCTTCTGCATCTACAGAGATGTGAGTGTAGGTAGGGTAAAAATGACTTTGTAACCCTATGTACTGGGATTGTGATTGAGTGCTAAAAAAGGGCAGGCAGCTTGAGTAGGGACGTGTTCTGAACATGCATGCTATTGTAACATACACAAGCATGTAGGCATTTACAGGTTTGCATCTTAAATAGTTATCTTGGGTCAAAAAAATTATTCGTACTTACCCAGTTAGTCCACATATGTTAACTCATCAGCGCTTACTAACATGAAAAGAACAGATGTAGAGAACATCACTAATATTTCAGGTCTCACTGAAGACTTCAGGATGGATACTATTCTCCAGTAAATAGAGGATGTGTCAGAGCAATATAACTATGTCAAACTTTGCTCTTGGCATTGAAAATATTGCATTAGCTTTTCATCATGGTGGTAGCTATGAAATCAGTCAAACTCAATCCACATTTCAGTAGGTAATAGTAAATTATAATGGCATCCTGGAGATACTGATGGTTACCTTCCATAATTTATTTTACTCCTTCCCCCTGCACGTAATATGAACAGAAATAACTAGGTATCATTATTTCAGTGTAACCATTTGTGTCAGCTGGTGCTTAGAAACATTTCCCCCCACAGACCTGTCACTCCCGGCAATGTGGTTTTTTTAAGGAATATTTCAACTCATCCACTTCCCGGGACTGCATGCCTTACCTGGCATCTTGAGTGCCGCACAGACAGGTAACCTTGGAAGTACAAAGGCAGACCGGTGATCCTCTGCCTCTCCTGGGAGATTCGCCGGGGGGCTGGCTGGGGAGTTCCCTCAGGCTGTTCCCTATTGCCTCGCAGCATCCTTTGGATATCTCAGCAGGATATCTGGATATCCTCTGCTGCTGTGCTGCCCCCCTCCACTCCTGTTGTTCTCAGTCTGCTCCGTATCAGCCTCAGCCAGAGAACTCGCCCCCGTGAGTGGGGTGAAAAAACAACTCCTCGAAGAGGAAGTCTGTGTACTCGCTGTTAGGCCAGCACACGCCCCCGACTCTTTGCTTGGCGTATGATCACGGGGGCAACCAGACTGAATGGATTAAAAGGGTCCTTTCCTTTAGAGTGTGCTCCTTGGGTTCGGTTGTGAGGAGACACTCAAATGATGAGCATGCTCATACAAAAGTGCGTCATTACTGTGCTGGGCATCACCTGGATGTCACAGTGGAAAAGCCTGCTTTTTTTTATGGCTTACAGCACTGGACTTTTCATGGACTGCTGCCAGGGGGAGTCTGCTCTCAGCTGCCTCTGAAATAATACTCAATTTTTTCATTGGGAGCGTGGACTAGCTTTGAGACTATCAGAGTTGAACTTCCTTTAGCAAACAGCCAGCAGGATTACAGGACACAAGGTAATACTGGAAATATTGGTGGTTTATAATTGGCAGGTTTAAATCAATTTTGCAATGTTCATGTTGGAAGATTTGCATTGTGAAAGAGCTAATACACCAAAGCCTCTGAAGAAACCAGGGAGGGAGAGGGTAGTTCAGGAATGAAATGTTGGCCCTGATGAAATGAGGGGTGAGAGTTCCATCAATTTCACAGAACTGGGATGTTTTAACTTCATTTCCGGCCTTCCCCTTAGTGGTCAGAAAGAATAGGGGATGACAAGACTTAATGTTTTGATGCTAGTTGCTACTAAATGCAAAGCAAACATTATTTAAAAAACCCAAACCAACTTGGTTTTTGGTGAACATCTTCATGGCCTTTTCTGGGTGTAAGGTGATAATTAGCCCATAAGGTGATCTGTGATAGATCAACTAGCCACTACTCAACTTCAGCAGAAGCGGGCATTCAGCCTTAAGTGTGAAAGTAAATTCCCCGTGGGGGCTGGGGACAGGTTCTCAGATTTTGGCTAAATTCCATATTTTTTTTACGTGGTCTCAGGATGTTGTTTAAATGTCAGGATTTAACTTTCTCGACTTTACCACTGAAAAAGACCTCACTGCAAAAGACCTCATGAACATGGGTACCTGCACCATGACTTAGCAAGGTACGTCCACTGCTTGCCAGTGTGTGATTAAAAAAAAAAATCATATAAAATTGTATTTCTGGGCTGCCAAATACTTGTTGATACTGTAAGATACTGTGGGTATTGTGGCGTTACGTTCGCAAACAGGTTTTTTTTTCGCTCGTTGCTGAGTTCTTCGCTAATGTTTTAAAGAAAAAAACTGCCACACCCCGCCCCCCCCCCCGGTGACTGTAGGTGTGTCGTAGCGCCTAGAAACCC
>VZSF01003498.1:0-39844 GCA_013398295.1 Chionis minor | reverse complement strand
GTGTCTGCGTCCTCGTCGCGGCGGCCCGGGATGGCAGAGAACTGGGTGAGAGAGGCGCGGCGGGCGGGGGCTGTGCGATGGTGCGTTGTGCTGGGGGCCGCGGCTCTTCCCTTCCCTAACAGCGGGGCGCGGCTCTCTCCTCAGGGCGCTGCTGAGGGGCGGGCGGGCCGGGCCCTCTTCCCGCTCCTGGCGGCGCGGTGAGGCGCTGGGGGCTCCCCCTTTCCCCGAGCGAAGGGGGGGGCAGCGTTAGTGCTCTGCCCCCCCGCTTGGCCCCGGTTGCTGCCACAGGCTCCGGCTCTGAGCGCTCGTCTGTTGGGAGCCCCGTTTCCCCTGGGCCGCCTGCAGCTGCGCCTGTCGCTGCCTCTGGAGGTCTTCCTGTCACGGGGCAGCGCGTAGAGAACTCTCGTCTAGCCGTACTGCAACCGTACTCCTCTTCCTCCTGCCGTCCTCTCTCGGAGGTGTACGCGGAGCTTAAGTTTTAAAAGCTCTTCATGTGTAGCAGGATATGAACATGACAATAAATGAACTGTGGCAAGCCCTTTTAGATCCATTACAGGAGTTTTCCATTTTCTTCTCTGAAAGGTTGCTTGACAGTTGATTGATTATACCGCACTGTGCTGCAAGGGGGAGAAGTTTAAACTGGAGTGACTGCTTTTCTGTGGGGTACTGTCCTGCAGCGTTTCTGAAAGGATGACTTTCGGTCAGTCGTTTTCCCATGTGGCCTGGAGCTTCTTCCTGCCATTTTAAGCAGATGTTGAAAATTTCTAGTGGAATAGATCCTTATGTAGTTTTGGTGATTTTTATTCCCAGAAGTAACGCCCAAAGAGGAATCGCAAAGAAGTGCAAAGTGATGTCAGTATGGCAAACTTAGGAAAAACGTGCTTACTTCTGTTGTATTAGGACTAGGTTATCTCCACACTGCACATGCATTCTATTCCAGTTTACACCAAGGAATAACAAATAATAACTGTTTTTTAGCTAAACGTTTAGAATTTTTTTGAGACATCTTGTCATATTGGTGAAAAACTGCACTCTGCTTAGCTCTTTAATTTTCCTTGACTTGCCTTTCCTTCTTTTTTTTATCCTCTGCAGTCTTTGCTTGTTCCCAGTTCAGTAGGCTTCATTTCATTGGTTGGCATAGAAAGTAATGCTGATAATATACTGTCGTTTGAATTATTACGACTCTAGTTGTGGTAATAGGTGACTGGAGTCCTGTCTGCTATTCGAATGACTTTGTTTATACTCAGTGTTTGAGTGTATGAAGAAGTGCTGGGAGTTAATCGAGACTTTAGTTTTACCATGGAACAGCTGATGTGCTGTTGCTGCCTGTCAACGTGGTCTTACCTGTGATAAACACAGGGTAAGGGTCTCCATGTGAAGAGTTTAGGTTGTGTTGTGAGCTTATGTCCTAGCTTGCTTTGTGGTGGTTCATTCCTTTTCCTTACTTAGATTATTTCTGTAGCCATCAGAAAAATGTTAACCGAATCCTTAGATTCTCTGTGATTTCTGTCATATGAGTTTCCTGGAAGTCTCTCTGATTTTAAGTGTAACAGGTGCTTGATGATCCTTGGGGAAAGCTTAATTTCTGGCAGTTGTTACAGGGGTTGTAGCTACTGCGGTGTTCTAAGAAAAACAGGGCTGCAGTAACTCCCAGTAGTTTCAGGTGGATTGAGAATCCTCAAGATTTGCTCGCATGAGAAACAGGAGGTTGGTTGCTTATTTGTTTTTCTGTTGAGTGTCACCATGCTTAGTAAAAGTTGATTCTTATTTCTTCACAGAATCTTTTTAAAAAAGACTACAGAGCAAGATTCTGCCATGGAGGAGGGTAATTTACATTTAAAATTTTATTCTTAGATATGATTGTTTGGAAAACTTATGTTGATTTTTGTCTGAAAGCTTCGTGTCAAAACTATTGGGTGTGTCTTATGAAACTGATCTTATGATGTTTCCCAAACTTGTATTTCTTAGTGGTGGAGGAGCAAGTTGTGCTGGGGGACAAAGCACCAAGGATTTCCTTTGTGCTCCTCTGCTGAGGTGGTGGTCTGTGATACAGCTGTACCTAAGCTACCCCTAACTAGGCTGCCCAAGCACAGAAGCAGAAGTCTGCACAAACATTTTACCTTTCAAGAGGAAGCCCACTCAGAGTTTCTACCTTATTTGGCTCTTGCTGGTAAACATTAGGGATGAGTTTGAGTATTTGCAGTGCTGTAGCTTTCTTTAAAAGCACATCAGAAGTCTGTGAGCTTTTCTGTTACTGGAATCCGTTTTTAGACATGCATTTCATTAGCTTACCAAATCTACCAAGTTACCTGTTTTTAAAGGCATATAATAACTGTTATGGGAGAAAAACTCCATAGCTTTTCTCGTTAGTTTGTTTTTGATCAACATGGTTTGGCTCCTGGATCACTTCCGCCATTTTCGTTTGTCCTGGGGAGGTTTGAAATAGTAATCCAAGCAGCTAATCTGTTTGTTTGCTTGCTTATGAATTTGATACATCAAGAAATTCTTGCTGCTGAAACTTCTGTATAAACACAGAATAACTGTGGATAAGTGGCAGGAAAAGCAGCAGTGGGTGACTCCTTGTATGAAGAGATAGATGTGCAGCCTACACATTTCATTTCTGGGTCTGCTGAGACTGGATCACTACGCAGGCAACATTACTTGATTTTTGAAAAAAAAATAAAATAATTTATTTCAAGTGATAATCTCCCAAAGCTCTTTCACCTGAGGGCTGTTGCGTAGTTGAATGTTTTCTTTTATGTAGAGAGATTTCTTCATTCTCATCATGTCCTTGGATCTTTTTCTCCTGGAATCCTTATTTAGACAAGTTTCTTTGCAGATATCTGTGCATGGAAATGATAGGTTAATATTAAATGGTGGGTTTAATATTGAAGTTATGACTGTTGAAAATAATAATCTAAAATATTAAGTAGTAAGAAGTTTACTGGTTTTATATTGCTGGGATAGGAACATTCAGTATTTTTGTTTGAAAATATTTTTTTCCCCTCTTCTTTCTAGAACTAAGATTGACGTACAGCCAGGTCAAAATGTACTGAAGCTCATACAGGATTGTTTCGAAAGTAAGCTTTTATTTGGTGTTTTACTTAGTTTGGTTAAAGAAAAAGTTAATTCCTTCCCTGTATTATATTTAGTGGTAAATAAATAGAAATAAAAAACAGAGATAAAATGGATAAAAGTAAAGTCTTTCTCACAGTCTTTAAAAGCAGCCCCTTCTAAGCCGCTTAAAACTGCCTTAGCTGTCTTGCAAAGGTAATCTTTTTCCTAAGTAGCTGGTTTCTCTCTTGTTTAGATTTTTGACCTTAATGAGCTTTAGCAACTTGTTAAAATGAATTAAACCTGGAAAATTCCAAGAATCCCTTTTTTATAGTTTTTTTCCTTACAGCATGTGGTAGTGATCTTACAATAAACTCTCCACGTGCAAGCTGTTGCTCAACTCCTGTTGTCAGGAATGAGAAGAGGACTTCAATACAGAGCCAAACCGTAAGCTAGTTATGGCACTGGGTACAGTTTCACTTGGGTACAAGTTTAGTTCTGTAGAATTTAGTTCTGTATGACTGTTGAATAAATAAGCTCCATATGTCACTTGTCTTAGTATACAGGCTATATAATTTAACACTCTGTAATAGTTGTTGGTAATGGTTTTTTTATCAGTTTGTTTTGCTCTAATAGTAAATATTCTGTAACTAGATTTATTTAATATGTTATTTTCTTCGATTTTTGCTAATGAAAGCTTTTTCAGCTTTTGGACCAGGACAGTTAAATTTCTCATGGTCTCAGGTTGACACATGCTGCCTTATCACTGGTGGTGGGTACGGCTGTCCTGGACCTCATTGGGGTTGATTTCAGTCATTTTGCCAGCTACAGTTCTTAGCAGCTCTCTGATGGATAGTAAAATCAAAAGATGATTCTTGTATAAAAGCAGCTTGTTAACTCCTGGTAACCAGTTATCTGTACCATAACTTTGTTTATCTGTAACTTTGTTGAAGAGTGGAAACAAATTGAAGGATGTGCTGTCTGAGAGAATGATGCCAGTAATCTAATTTGTATATTTAGTTTTAATATTTTGATTATTAATGGCAGTGTTGAGAACACGCATCCCTTATAATGGTGTTTATTTATTTTAGTCTGATGTTAGAATACTGTATAATCTCAAAGTAAATCTTGCAAAATCTCAGCCTGGCTAAATAAAGGTGAATTAAATATTTAAATTAATTCATGCTAATGAAAAAAGTCCATAGCTTCCCTGTGGACTGGTGGGATGTCTGTTAAAAGCTGCTAATTGATTTTTTACTGTACACATTATTTTACTTGTTGAAATTTACAGTTGGTTTTAGAAAGTCTTAGGCGATAGAAAATAGAAGTGTTTAGTTAAATAGAACTGTGCTTCAAATGAGTAAGAATTAAGGGGAGGAAATTGTATCGTGTTCTGTAGAAAATTTATATTCCTGTCAAAATACTGTTGCTTTATCAAATAATTTATATTGTCTCATTATTTGTTATCGGCTATGACAGCCAAAGGCAGGGTTAACAAGGTCTGTGAAAAGAGCCTGTAATTCTCCAGAGTCTTTACCTGCATCACCACTGAAAACAGTCAGCAGCAGAGGTTGGTAGCACTATTGAATTAAATTTTCTTGGGTAACTATTTCTTGGGATTTTGTAAGGTTTTGAGTAGAAGGATTAAACCTGTTCTATATGTATATGGCAGGATCGTCACATGAATCGCCCCTGAAGCCTGCAATACAAGATCACGTAGCTGATTCTAATAAACCACAGTCTCTTGTATCTGAAAGAGAAACAAATAATATATTAAAAGATGTTGAAGCACTGTGCGAAAGTCCTTCTGTGTCTTCGGACTCTGAGGATGATCATGTATTGGTTGGATCACCTCTTCTTATGGAGGAAGTGAAAAGTTCCCCGATACATATGTAAGTAGAGCTGAGTGTGTTGATGGTGTATCCCCTGTCCATCGCACGCCCTGCCTGCCCTTAGAACATGGTGGTTTAAATAATTTATGAGTTTGGATTGTGAACTCATTAGAAATAATTCCAAGCTTTTTAGAAAATTTCCATATCTGGCTTTAGAAAGGGCATAATTGCTTTGTATAAGGGTTAATCCCCAAAAGTGCAGTATGCAAGTGCAGGAAGCCTGTCAGAATAGATTTGAACTCATTTTTCACAGGAAAGTGCCCCAAATTACCAGTTTCGTAGTCTAAATTTTTTCAGTAAATCCTGTTGGTAGTGTCGACCTTAAAAGTTAACAGAAAATTTGTTAAAGTAGAGATGAATAATCATTGTTCCTCTCGCTCTGAATATGTAGATGTTTTATATAAAGTAGAACAACCTCAGTTGTGATCATTGTCTCCTCTTTGGAAAATTTGAAGCCCAGCTGCAATAGTGGCCAGTGGTCCCAGCCACAGTTCTGCTTTCCTTGGAGCACTGAATTTCCTGGGATCACAGAGGGACTGATAGTCATCTCATTGACTCCTGTTGGTGGAGTGAGACTGGGAAGAGAGTGCACCTAGGGTCTAGGGAACCTGACAATTGCTGAAGCACATTCTCCTAAAATTTGGAGTTTCTCTTTCTGAGCAGCCCTCATTTTGATCAAGAGTCACAAGCTGACCCCATGTTGCCTCATTGATTGGAACACTTGCTACTGTGCTGGGAAGTAGTACCGCTAACCTGCGTTCCAGCAAATTACCAAATGGAAACTCATTCATAAGAAGCGAGATACTGTCAGCTGGAGAAAATGCGAGCATCTGTCCATCCACATGATACTTTAATGTGCACTCAGGATTTATAGCATTTAAACATTTGAATGCTGTTTCTCATACACAGGTTACATTTTGATGACCAAAATAGTCCTGCTGCAGTGAAGAGCCATGTGGAAGTTGAAAATTTAGAAGGACCTCAGAATGGGAGAGATGAGCAGGTTCTCTTGGGACGAACAGAACGTGTTGCTACGTCTTCTGTACAGAAAGAGAAGACTTTCTCTTCTGTTGTATTAGCAGCTGTAGCAACAGGAACGCTTGGAAAAAGGTTTGTTTTGAGGCTTAATATGGAACATAATTTGCTAGTAAAATAGCTCAGTCCTGAGTATTGGAGCAACATCCTTTTATCTATAAACATGGTCTGGGAAAATGTTTTGGGATAGTCCAACATTACTGAAAAATGCCACTTGAGAAAGGCCTTGAGTAGTTGTTTCAAAGTTTTGTGCTGTCGGGATTTAACAGTTCTGTTGCTTTTGTCTGCCAGTAAAATAGTATGTAGCTGCTGAATAGTGTTTCAGATTGAGCACGAGATGTTTCAGTAGGTAGGTTGGAGGATTCCAGAAAACCATATGCGATCTTGAAGTTAGCCGTGATCAAGCAGCCTTTTTCAGAGCTAATATAGCTCTGACTGGTTGGATAGGAAGTTGACTATCCAGCATCTGAAAAATAATGAGGCGTGAATATGAGGCCTAAACAAGGAGAAGCAGGCCTTGTGCTCTTTTTGGACGCTAAAGAGCAGTGAATGATGACCTTAATAATAATTCTTTCGAGGAATGTCCTGTAGCATGTTTAGGTGTACTAGAGTCATCGCTAGATTTGCAAGATGGAAAGCCAATTTCCCCCACCCCCAAATAATGTGAATACTTTGTCCTTCCTTTCTTTAGGTATTCAGCCTCAATATCACCACCATCACCTCTTCCTGTGAAAGATCGAGATATAGAAATAGAAGATGAATGTGACTTTTTAATTGATGAATCAGATGGTGGATCTTCTAATTCTTGGTTTTCAATACCATCTAAGAACAAAAAAGCAAAAAAAGATGGCTCTGCAACTCCTGTTTCTAAATCTCATCCCTCTGAAAAGGCGAAGAAGGAGAGTAAGAAAGGCAAGAACAGAAAAGCACGGGTTGAAGCACTTACAGAACAGAAAATTGATGATTTGGATGTTGGAGTACACGACTTCAAAGGAACATCAGAATCAGATCCAGTCTCTAACAGTAAAGGAAAGGTCCTTAAATCTCAAAGGCGAAACAGTGCTCACACTGGTAAGTTATTTAACAGGTCTTCAGACTACTTCTCCCAGGTCATATTACTGGATTTTTTTATGGTGATTTGTTGGGTAAAAAAGATCAAGTAGATGAGAGACATTGGTGGATTCCTAATTAATGTTTTGTTGCATGGTTAGGTTTGGGTGTGTATAAGGCAGTGCCTTCACTCTTCTTCCCCCCCCGTTAGGACACTAAAAATTAAGTTAGCAGTGTTTCCTTTTCTTATGGGCAGACAAAGAAGGTAGGTACCCACAAGCTTTTGCTCCTCTCTCCATAGAAAGGAGGTTAAGATATGTGCTTTGAACTGGAGGGGATCGGTTTTTAGGAATTATTTGAGTATGGTTTTGTAGCAGGAAGCACTGAAAACCTGAAAGTACATTGAATATAACATTTCAGCCCCTTTTATCTGCTAGGAAATACAGGAAGTACACCTAAAATTCAGTTTTGAATTTTTCATATACTATAGTTCAGAGAAAGCCTTCTTTTAACCATCAAGGATGTTTTTGTGTTACTTTTTTTTTTTTCTCCCTTCATACTTTGGTTTATTTTTATACTTTCAGATGTCAACATGTATATTGAGGTTTAATGGAAAAAGATACTAATGTCCAAGTGTTTTGTGTATTGACAGGAAAGAGTAAAAAGGATGCACTTAGGCAAGGCTCTCCAAAACAGAAAAAGGGCACGTCCTGGAAGCCAGAAGCCGAAGAACTGATGTTCTTACAGTCTGGATTGGAAACAAAAGCATCTGATGCAGAACAATGTAAAACAAAGGTCATGACAAGTGAGGATTCACCTGTGCCGTCAGCTGGGCGTCAGCAAGAGCGGACTGTGTCTCCAAAAAAGAATCTCAAGTCTTCCAAGTGTCTGCAGTCAGCTTCAAAAGCTTCTCAGCAAGAGAAGAAGAAACAAACTGCTAAGCAGAAACTTCCAAAAGGTACAGCAGCTAAGAAACTGGCAGAAAGTTCAAGGAAGAAGCCAAAAAAATCTGCCAAGAAAAATAGTAGTGAAAAGTCTCAGTTACAAAGAGAAGAGAGTCCTGAAGGTGAACCTGGTGAAGAAAAGCTTGAAAGGAAGCCTATAAAATTGAATGAAGTGTGTACCTCACCCCTGCATCAGAAATTACAGACTTCCGTGATTGAGAAGTTGGCTATGTCTGAAAAGTCTAAAAATGTATTGCACGCGTTGGAGTCGCTTGGTGGTGCACATAACAAAACTCCTGTAAAAGCACTACAGCATCTCATAGACAGTGTGAAGAATTCTGAAAAAAACCGATTGTCAGCTAAGTCTTCAGGGAAAATACCCAAAAAGATGGATCGCAGAACCAGAAAAGGTGTTTGCTCAAACCCCGAGGACACTGAGTCTCAGATGGATTCGGACAGCTCTTCTGCGTGGGACGTGGCAAGAAAAACCCAGAAGTTACCAGATACGAAAATAAAAAATAACAAAAGAAAACGTAACACACAACATGGACTACAGTAAGCTTTTTATGTGATTCCTTACAAATGGGGTATAACTTGGTAGATAATGAAACACGTCTCGTTAACTTTTAAGCAGTAATGAGCCAATTGAACTATGTAACAGTTTCAGTCTGGTTGAATAGCTAATAGAGAAACCAAGTGGTGTAATCAGCATCCTATTCTCAAAGGTGGCTGCCAAATCTAGTGTCTGCTTCTACATACGGAAACTTGCGCTGGGATTTTAAAGTGTTCTTTTGAGACTTGAGTAGCAGATCTGGTTTAAAAACAAATAGGACACACATGCATACACAACGCCACCACCTATAGAATAACTTCAGTGTCAGGTTTGTTACTTTGTTTATAGATTGAGAAAATACAGTGTTTAATTCTTCAGCTGTATTTATTTTTGTGAAAGTAACTTTACTAACAATTGGTAATCGAAAGAGGAAGTTTCTTTAACCAGTCTAATTGAGTTTTTAATCACTGTTCTTTGCATCGCTTTTAAAATTCTTTCTTTAAAAATACCTTTTTTATGATTCTGTTTAGTACATAAAATTATTGACCTACAGATTCCTTTTAGGAAGTAAAATTGACTTAATAGTAAATGTAATAATAATAATAATGTTTTTTCTTCTAGAGATTCCTTTGCAGCTCAAAAGGCTACAAGTTGTGAAAGGTAATTTCCTGAGTTGTCTGTAAAACTTGCATTTCATCCCACTTCCGCCCCACTGAGACAGAACAGCTGTTTGGTACTGCTGCATTCTGTGTTCTAGTAGCAAAGAACCGTGTAGAAAGGGGGTTGTGTTTCATGCCTGAAGTGTTTAAATACCAGGCTAATACAGCTCATAAACTAACAAAATTCTTCTTCCTGTCATGAATAAGGGGTCATAGTAAGTTTCTTGCCTTTAGGAATTTCTTTTTTTTCCTTAGAGGCTTGATTCCACATTAGTGTGTGATTTTTTTTGAACAGAAATGCCAGTGGTCCTAGAACTAATAACAACTGTACTAATACAGTTGCTGTTAAGTAGGGCACAGAATTGTATCTACAATCCAAACTCTTGTTTTTGCATGTAAATATGCACATATATTCTCCTTCATGGGATGGGAGCTTAATAACAAAGCTGTGGTAGTCTGTGAATTTATTAAATTCTTATGTTGTAATTCAACTGCAAATTTTATTTGTTTATTGTAAGTGAGCCTGCAGACTTAATTGGACAAATGTCTAGTGTAGGTTTGCTAATCTAGTATTGAAATGCATCTTTTGGAGTTTAGGTGGCTCACAGCTGAACTTCACTGGCACAGTAAAAGCAGTGAAGCGTAGGCACAGATGGGGGAAGGAGTAAGGTTAGGGGTACTGATGTTAAGGCTGTAAGAGAAGTCCTGTTATAAGTCATTT
This sequence comes from Chionis minor, assembly GCA_013398295.1. NCBI lineage: Eukaryota > Metazoa > Chordata > Aves > Charadriiformes > Chionidae > Chionis > Chionis minor. The sequence goes on along the minus strand of VZSF01003498.1, from coordinate 29,936 downwards.
GATTGCTAGAGAATCTCTAGTGGATTTACTTACATGTTAATTATTGTCATAAAATCTCCCCCATAAAATATCAGAATACATATTATAAATTACATTTCCAAACTGTGTTGCTGTCCTTTTCTTCCAATGTGCAAACCATTTCTTTAAAGCACTTCTGTAATCGTGGTCAATGGAAAACTGTGTGAAAGATAATGCTACAGAGGAGAGTAGAAGGTCTGTTTCTTCTGGAAAGGAGGAAAAAAGAAAAGCCACAAGATTTTTGGGAAACTTGTTTAGAGAGAGGATGTGAACACTAACTTGTCTGCCTGATAACTGAGTAGAGGAGCAACTGATGAATTTCATACCTGTAATTCCTAACTAGCAGTGTCTAATCATGATGGATAGATGTTTAGAAGGGAAAAAAAACCCATCCCACATGGTCTAAAAACGCCTTAAATTTGCTGTTCTTGGTGGTGCTGTAATGTTCCTTTCATATTTAACATATTCAAGCAGTTGTTTTTTTTTTTTTTTTGCTTTTGAAGTGGGCCTATTCTAGAACATAGTGATAAATTTGCTTCCAGAAGTAAGTTTTGTGAACAGGATAATACGTCTTCAGGTAATGTTTAAAGTTGGCATTTTCTTCCATTTTATGTGTAAGTTCCCTATAAGCTGTAACTGATGATACAATAATTTCTGTTGTATGCTGCTTGTCCAGAATAAGAAATGCAGATTGTATTGACTGTGGTCACATTTCTGCCCAAGCACGTGGTACAGTGTGTCAGCTTTACATTGTGTTAGCTTTGGAAGGACAAGCACTGCACGGTTTGGCATCAAACCTACCAGGATAAAGTTATCCTTCCAAACTATATTGAACAAATTTTTTAGACTCAGTTTGTACCAGTTTGGTGTGTTGCCATGTGATGGTACTAAATACGATCACTTCAAGCCACCCTAGATCAAATTGTACAGTCTTACGGAATCATGCCCTGTTCGCCTGAAAATAGTTGGTTTCTTTTAAGTTTCCCTACATAAGTTGCACATGTTGTCATAACAAATATGAGCCCTGGGAATACAAAGTATTTTCATTAGTGTTTTAGAGCCAGTTGTGAATGTTATTTGTTCATGCAATGCTTTCTTCAGACATCTGGGTTTGTTTGTGTTCTGGTAGGAAGTGTGTTCTGAAGTTAGGCTTGAGTGGTATAAAGCTGAATGACCCTTGTGCTTTGATCGATAGAATTACATAAGTAGTTATATTTTGCCAATGTGTATTTCATCAGGGGAATAGATCTGAGGAATATTTACTTGAAGGTATAGTTTTCATGTAATTTTCAAGCTTAGGCGGTTTAAAAACTGATTACATATATTGTTTGTCTACATTGGGGTTAATATATGTTTAATGAAAAAAATGTTAGTGGGAACACTACCGTTGTGACTTCTGCATGTTTTACCTTTGGTTGCTTCTAGTTGGTACATTGAGTGAAAGTCAGGAATAGTAAATGCCTATAGCGGCCATTTTTTTTGAATGTATTTTCAGATAGTTCTGAAGACTACAATTGTCAAGTAAGAGGTCTGTTGTTAGACAACGTAGCAAGGCATAAAATAGGTAAGATTATTTTAACATGTATTAATGTAAGTGCATAAATACAAATGCATTTCCAACTTGATGTAAACTTTTCTGAAGAAGACACAGGAAAGTGCCTAGAAGTGGGTTCATATCTTAATAAGTATTTACAGATAAGGCTTGTTGGTTCTTCAGGGTACCATAATCCTGCTCTAATTTTTAGGTTACTTTTTAAAACTTAACAGCGTTGGGGGTTTTTTATTACTATATTCAACAATTACCTTTTAACTGTCACATTTCTGGTTTTCATTTAATATTGAATCAAGACACTGCTTACTGTTCAGTGAGGGCAGTAAGAGTTTCAATTACTTTTACACAGAGTAACTAAGGGTGCAAATAACCTGCCTTCTGTGGCGATCTGAGTCTGGATAGGACGGAACAATGGGCATGCAGTCAATTGTAGTCCCATACTAGTATGTTTTTCTTGCTTTTTATTCCCTTCATTACTATTTTATGCACAACACTGTAGTCGTCTACCTTCAAAAACTATTTCAGCAGGGAGTTTTTTATTTACCATTTTTATTTTTAGCATCTATTCTGGTCTAATCTGCCTTCAAATCTTAAGGGGCTTTTATTCTTTCTTTCTTACAAACACTAACATATTGAATCTTAGTGTATTCATACGTGGCAGCTTAGAAAAATTGAAAGTTGAGACTAGGTAATAAGAAAGTCTGAAAATAAATATCTGAGAAGTCTTGGAAATGTGTGGGGTGGCTGAAGGCAAAAGTGCTGTTCTTCTGGACCTCAGAGATGGGACTTAAGAATCTGGAAGCGGAGGGGCTGCTTATGCAGTCTCTGTTACTCTCCTCTTGCCTTAACCAAGGCAGTGCCTTTTCACTGTTGCTAATGAAATCCCTCGGATTTAGGCAGGGTTCTTAGCCTTTGTTGAGAGCTTTGTCTTCTTCACAGTTGTGCTTAAGCCCCTAATGTCTTTATCTCAGTGGTTCACTAAGATATATAGAATGAAATCTAATGTAAAGTCAGGACGGTGACTGTTTAAGAAAAAGGAGAGTGAAATACTGATGTATGCAAAAGAAGGCTTTTGGCAATACTTGATTCCCTTTTCCTGTCATGATAGCAATGTGATATAAATACCAGCTGAGAAGTGCTGACCACCTGATATGGAACAACAGAAAAGGATGTATAATGTTTTCCATTTCTGAATTTTCCTTTTATAATCAATGTGAATGATTTCATCCTTTAAAATAGTTATGCCTTCCAACACACCTAATGTTCGTCGGACAAAAAGAATACGACTAAGACCTCTGGAATATTGGCGAGGCGAGCGCGTAAATTACGCAGTGAGACCTTCAGGTATTAGTTCCGAAATACCTATTTGCTTTCTTCTGATAGGGCAGTAAAGAGACATCTGTGGGTTGCTCTTGTGCCATGAAAACTTTTGAGATGCTTACTATTTGGTAATATAAAAAAAAAAAAAAAACACAACAAAACACATTATTTATGGTCTCCAAATATTTAGTCATTTTTCCATGTAGTCTTTCTCTCCTGATACTCCTGTGTCAGCTAGAAATAGTATCAGCAGAGCATTAAGTATGCTTTCCTTAAATGTTTAGGGAAGAACAAAATGGTTTCTCTGTATGTTTAGTATGTTTATTATATCAAAGATTCTCTATGATAATGGAAAAAGAGACAGTCTACTGGATTGTTCATTGGAGCATTTCTCTTTGTGTGGGGATTGTTCTCCAGAGCAGACGCTGTAACGTTTTAGCCAGTCTCAGTGTTAAACTCCCTAAATGATAGAATGTGTCTTGCTTTCAGGGACTTTTTTCTGACAATTCGGCCTAATGTGGTCCTTTCCTAATTAATTAGTCTTCTTGAAAACAGTATTTCTTTGTGTCCCTAAAATTTATATTTTGTCTTAAAAATTGACTGTTGTATCATGGCTTTCTGAAATGTTCTTTGACTGAAATATGATGAAATTATTTTCAAAAACTCTCAAGTTGCATTGCACTCCACAATACCTGATGTTGAAAAACTTTTTTGTTTGTTCTGGCTTTCTAAAGCTATCTGAAAAGTTCAGCGTTAAGGAAATGTACTCTCAACTGAAATGCTTGTTGATTGTGTAAGTCTGCGTTCTTGTAAAATTATTATGAGTTAAACTTTGTTTAACTTTCCTTTGTTTCAGGAGGGCTTGTGGTTAGTGGAATAGTGTGCCCAGAAACAGAACCTCACAAGGACATTAAACGGAGGAAGGGTGGCTGCAAGCAGAAAAGAGATGAAACAAGTATGAACCCAGACTTTTTTTTTTTGTGATACTTAAAAAAAACCAACCAACCAAAAAATCTGTAATCAAATACTCTATTGCTGTAAGAATTTTCTACTGTAAAAACTTGATTCTGTCTCTGGTTGAAAATAATTTTATAATGAAATGTGTTAATGTGATCTGATGTGGAAAAAACTGTTCTTCTATGCGTACAGCAGTGCTGTATAATCTTGTTGTAAAAAGTTTTAACTTCTCAGCATTAGAAAGGAAGAGATACAGGACATACCCAGAAGTGTTGTGGTGTCTTTAAAGCAGGGGTTGAAAAAATTAGCTGTACTTCTGTCCTTGTTCAGCTTGTTGATTAATGATGATAATGTGTTTAGTTTCATATAATATAAACTGGGCTCCCCAGTTTAAGAAAGACAGGGAACTGCTGGAGAGGGTGCAGTGAGGGGCCACAAAGATGATTAGGGGGCTGGAGCATCTTTCTTATGAGGAAAGGCTGAGGGAGTTGCTTCTTTTTAGGCTGGAGAAGAGAAGGCTGAGGGGGGAATGTCATCAATGTTTAAGAATACTTAAAGGGAGGGTGCCAGGAGGAGGGGGCCAGTCTTTTTTCAGCAGTACCCAGTGATAGGACAAGGGGCAATGGGTATAAACTTGAATATAGGAAGTTCCATCTGAACATGAGGAGGAACTTCTTTCCTTTGAGTGTGGCAGAGCATTGGCACAGGCTGCCCAGAGAGGTGGTGGAGTCTCCGACTCTGGAGACATTCAAAACCCACCTGCACGCCATCCTGTGCAACCTGCTGTAGGTGGACCTGCTCTGGCAGGGGGGTTGGACCAGATGATCTCCAGAGGTCCCTTCCAACCCTTAACTTTCTGTGATTCTGTGATAATGCACAGTTAAGGTATAAAAACTTCTGCTCATTTTCCTCATACCTGTAATACCATATCTGAAAAGACAGCATGTAATGTCAATAGGGTTTTAAACTACTGTAGGTTAAATACAAAAACATAACAGGGTTGGTGAAGAGACCTATAAAATCATGAGTGGCACGGAGAAGGGGAATAGAAATAAATTGTGCTTTGTTTGTTGGGGTTTTTTGTTTGTTTGTTTTTAAACACAAGAAATAGAAGGTGTGGAAGGAAGCTAGTGAGAGCTGGGATTTTCAAACAAAATTAGGTGGCTCTTCTCATTATGTGCTCTCTGCCCCAGAATAATGTGGATAAAAATATTTATGTATATTCAAGGCAAGAGCTAGATAAATTCGCAGAAAACTTAACTGTTAACGGCTCCAAATAAAGTATGTGAGATCCATGTTAGAGGTGGAAAGTATTCCATGCAAGTGCCATTACTCCATTATAGCAATTTTGGAGATGGAAGGGGTACTTGTGTTTGGCCGTCGATGGATGACAGGATCATGGTCTAGATCAACCTTTGATCTAATTGCAGTTTATGTTTTAATGTAAATTATTTGCAGTCCGTGTAAACCTGAGCTGGTAGTGACTGTTTGTACTTACAAGAATTATGGTTGCTTTAGGTGCGTTTGAGCTGTCATCCAGAAGTGATGGATTTCCTTTTTAACAGACATCCACCCTGAGAGATAATCTTTCACTAGCATCCTTGAGTTTTAAGTGATGCGTATAAGCACCATCAGCTGAGTAGAGTTTCTAGGACAAATTCCTGCATTTTATTGATAATGATAAAAATTCTGTGGTTATGGCTATACAGTTGCACCTGTTGCTGCTTCTTTTTATAGAGACACGATTATGTTGGAACAAAGCTATTTCAAACACAGCAACTTTCTTCCTACCCTTGACTGTCTTGGCATAAGAGTATTTAAGCAGCCATGAATGCCTACAAAGTGCTATAGCTTGCCTTTAATATCCTCGTTCTGACTGCTTTTAAAGAAATTTCCTGTGCACTGTGGAGCTAAAATTTTCGGCTTAAGAGAGTTCTGCGAGAGAGCTTTGGGATATTTATTCTGTCATGAACATTCTCCAGCGTCTCTTTTCTATTTGCGAAGTGTAAGGTTGTCATCAACTCTTAGGCTAGTTCCTTTTCTGGAAAAATCTTTTTTATTACAGAAATAGTTCTCTGATTTACAACTTACAGTGAGATTCCTGTAGTGGTATTTCTTGAGAAAGGGAAAATTGAACATGTGCTTATTCTTTTGAACACTTTAAGTCTCCTGATGCCCATCAGCAGTAGGTAAAAGGAAAAAAAAACTTGCTCTTCCTACTTCATCATGTGTTTTATATCCTCTCTTAATATCATCTCAGCATCTGTTGCTAGAAAAGCAGTTCTCTTAAAATGCGGATACTTTTGAGTAAATACTGTCATTAATAGCATAGGATAAATAGTTGGCATTACCCTAGAAAATTCTTTAGGATTTAGAGACTTTATCTATTGCACACGGAAATAATTCCAGTGAAAATTACATTTTTCAATGAATTGTTGTGGATGGTTTTCTTTTATTTGAAGAAAGTGTATTCAGTTTGTGTAATCACTTAATAAAAGAAATTTAAGTACTTATATGTGAAATCGAAAATTATGGAAAAGTTCTGGTTAAATAATTAAGTTTTTAAAATGTATAGTGATTATTTTTCTGGTTTTCTTTTGTTTTTTCGGTCTCCTCAGGAAGAGAGATACCTGCAAATCTGGATCACAGCCTAGCTGATACTTCAAAGCCAACTGTTGTAGTGGACCCAGTAACAAATGAGGAAGTGCTTCTAGGTGAGCTGAGGGAATGTAACCGAGGGCCTTTCTGAATTAAGTAGTAAGTGTTTAGACTGATAAGAAAAAAAATTGTTCATGACACATTGAGCATAAAAAGTTGAGCTGTCAAAGCATTCGTTGCTCTTCTGGAGAAACAGTGTGTCATGATTTTTCAGATAAATATTGAGTTTAGCTCTTGGGGGTGTTGCACTGAAACAATACATAATGCATACCATTTAATTAGTTACTAAGCAGGTAGCAAGACTAATTGTGTGTTAGCATTAATGTTAATTTCCTGGACTTTTTTTGTAGAATGTGTTAACACTGAAAGCAGTCACTCATGCTTCTTCAAAGATGAATCAGTAGAAATATACAAGAATCTGAATACATCTGCTTTTGCCACCGGTAGATTGATTTTGAAACCATTTAAAGAAAAGGGACACCAGTTTGTCCACATGGATACAATAGTAAGTATAGGGGGGGTTCTTATTTTTATAAAATAGGCAATGTAAACAGAAAATCTTAGAATGGTTAGAAGTAGCATACAAAGTTGACATGTTTCTCAGGGTTTTTTCCCCTATTATGCAAATAAATACAGGAAAGATTAATGAATCATTTCAGTTGTGAGATTAGTTATAACCCAAGAAACTTGCTAGAGGTACCTTGCATTCACGTTGCCCTGCTTTGCTTCACGTTAAATCTGTATGACCATGTACACTACTGTCTGGAGGTTGAAGGCAAGAGAAATACCAAATAAATAAAATTGGCCTCCACCTCCCTTTTAAGTTGTGCATCTTATTTTTCAGCAGGGTGCGAAAAAAGGATTGCAGCTCTGCTAGCTTATTTCTTTTTTGATTTTTGTTACAAGGTGTTTGCAAAACAAAGACAATATTTTCTTGCGTAACTTTCTTAAATGTTTGCAAAGGAAACATTGCTAATCTTGGAACCCTTTGGCTTTCATTAAGGCTTTCCATGTTATCCATGGCAAAATTATTGTTACCTTACATAAGACATCATATTATCTGACTACGGGGGACTACTTCTATGTTCCAGCAGGTAAGCACATGTGTTTAAAACCAATTTGTTGGAGATGGGTGAGACTGAATTAGCATGCTAGGCAGCAAAGCCGAGCTGAATGATGGGAAGAGAACTTTGAGTAGAGAGTGGGAAATTATAGAATCATAGAATGGTTTAGGTTGGAAGGGACCTTAAAGATCATCTAGTTTCAACCCCTCTGCCATAGGCAAGGACACCTCCCACTAGACCTGGGAGCTCAAAGCCCCATCCAGCCTGGTCTAGGGATGGGGCTTCCACAACTTTCCTGGGCAACCTGTTCCTGTGCCTCACCACCCCCGTAGTGAAAAATTTCTTCCTCAGATCTAATCTAAGTCTACCCTCTTTTGGTTTGAAGCCATTACCCCTTGTCCTATTGCTACATGTCCTTGTAAAAAGTCCCTCTTCAGCTTTCTTGTAGGCTGCTTTCAGATACTGGAAAGCTGCTACAAAGTCTTCCCAGGGCCTTCTCTTCTCCAGCCTGAACAACCCTAACTCTCCCAGCAGAGAGAAGAGCAGAGGTGCTCCAGCCCTCTGATCACCTTCATGGTCCTCCTCTGGACCTGCTCCAACAGATCCATGTCCTTCTTAGTTGGGGGCTCTAGAGCTGGATGCAGTACTCCGGGTGGGGGTCTCACAAGAGCAGAGGGGCAGAATTCCCTCCTCAACCTGCTGGCCACGCTGCTTTTGATGCAGCCCAGGGTGTGGTTGGTTTTCTGGGCTGTGAGCGCACATTGCTGGCTCAGTTGATCAACCGACACCCCCAAGTCCTTCTCAGGGCTTCTCTCAATCCATTCCGCATAGGGTTATGACGCAAGGAATGTGACCCAACACTGGTCGTGGGTTGACAATCTAACCTTTCAATGCAGTGATACAAACACTGCTTGTTTGTGTGAGTTGGCCTCAAAGTTTTTAATGACACTACCAAGTTCTAAGAGTGAATTTCTCTTGGTATTGTGGTTCTGTCCCTAGCTATAATGTTGGGGAAACTTCGTATACAGCTTAATGTAGTGATAGTTAATACAATTGTTTGGTCACCATCTGTTTGCTGTTTTTTCTACGTAAAATTATGAAAATCTATTTGAATAAGTTCGCCTTTCTCATGCTTTGTACTTGAGATATAGAAGGTAGAGAATGTCTTGTTGAACAGGTTTTAACTTCATGTGGGTTGTTGAGAATTTAGACACCTCTGATTTTTCTCTTCTGAGATAGAAATTGAATGAATTCCACATGGGAAGCTATCCTTCAGTGGGTAAGACGCTATCAGGAGAGTTTGTAGTATTTGTAAAGCAGGCTGTTCATGATGCTGTAGAGAGCTTTTTGTAAAGCTTTCTTGTGGAGAGGAGATATTAGAAAATTACAAGATACCACATGTTTTCTCATTAACTTTTCACCATGGCGTCCTGATTGAACAATCATTGTTCAATTAATGTTTGGAAGCTTTTTTTTTTTGCGTTTGTCTTAATCTTAAAAGTTTAGGGATCTGCAGAGACAATTTTGTAGTCTGCTTTTTGGGAAAGCAGATTATATAAACTGCTGAAAGTTCCATATGGCCACAAGGATCTATACTTCGTTTCCATTCTTCTCTGCTTCTTGATGACCTGACTCAGTACGCCTGGATGGGCAATGCACTGGCTGTGGTGGATGATCTCTTTGTAATTCATCAACTGTAGCTGTATATGAATGTTAGGATGTTGCTCATTCCTGACATTCAGTGCTTTTTAGATGTTTCTATATTTGTGTCCGTGTTAGGATGCAATCCCAAGTAAAGACCTGCAGGTAAAGTTTCCATGTGTTGTTTTAATTGAGATTTTCTATAAGAATAAATTAAAGTCAATTCAATCACCTTAAAGTTTTCTTGTGGGTTTTGAGAGCTCAGAGCTCAAGACCATTACATTCTTTTCAGTAAAAATCTTCTCAGCAAAGATGCGGTTTATTCTTACCACAGGTTAAAATAAATGACATTAGCTGTATTTGTTGTTCTCTCTTTGAAATGCAATGATGTGCCTGTAAGAGTGGCATCCTAGATTAGGGGCTAATATTCCTTCTGTTAAAATACATGAAATAAAAATACACTTGGCTGAAGACAGAACAGGACTTCAAAAATTGCTAGTGACTTCTAAAGAAAACTTTCTTTGTTTTTATTTGTAGGAAATGGATACAACATACGTAATCTTCTGAATGAAGAAAGTGTTCTTCTCTTCACACAACTGAAAAAAGACAGGTGAAGAACTTTCTGCAGAAGTTTGCTGAAACACTTTCCAAGCTTTTGTATGTTTTAAAGTTCTTTTTACATACAAAAAGTGTTTGAGTGTGCCCAACTTAACATTGCAAATTAATACAGAGGAGCTGAAATCAATGTAAGAATAGTTAAGAGCAAAACCAAAAGAACGTCAGTAGTTTGCTATCAAACCGAAATGACATACTGAAGGGCCTCACTCTGCATATTACTGTTCTTGAGTCATTTGAAGACCGAAAGATACACATGTGAAATCTGTGGGTAAAGCACATTGTTATTTCAAATTGTATGTATATGCCTAATCTCCCTAAAGATGCTTAGCACTTGAAAAATTTTGACATCTTCAGCTAACATCTGATAGTCTTAATGTTTGCCTGGTACAAACTGCTTAGAATAATCTCTATTTAAATGTAGGACCATATTCCAGTAATTGTTGTCTAGGAGATGGGCTGCTGGAATGCTTGTGTGCTGGGGTCCAGCCTTCTTCTAATATGTTAATGACAGGCATTCCTTCGTTGTCTAGCAGATGTATGATTAGTGTCTCAAATTTGAATTGTAAAATGGGAGCTCTTAAGTAGGAGCTTATCAGTTGTATCTTCTGTATGGAAGCTATGGCTTGATTAGCTCTGAACATTGTGTATAGCTTTATTTTGTGTAACAGTGATAGGTCACTGCCAAATGTATTACTTTAATATCTCCTTTTGTTTTGCTTGCTGTGTTCCTGGGTAATAATGAGGACCTTTGGGAAAACTGTAATTATACTGTATACTCCAGAAGCCCAGTCTAGACAGCAGATGGTACACGTAACATTTGTCTCCCAAGCCCTTCAAGGTTCCTTCTGGCTTGAAGATAAGGATAAACTACAGCTATTCTGGTAGGGTGCTTTCTGCCTGTGTTCACTGTTGTTCTAGAATAGAAGGAGATAGGGGAAAACGAATTGGAATTGTGAACTTTAAGGACTAGAGCATTGGTTAGTGACCTTGTAAACAGTCTTGGCCATGATCTTTATGCTAAATCTTTATGCTAAATAAGTATATATTAAGGCAGGAAAGATGATTTGGCTTTAGTGCTTCCCTTAAGCTTTCACTGCCAGCCAACTTCATGTGTCTGTAAAAGGGCTTGGACACCAACATTACTCTGCCTTTGTGAAAGACCCTTTAGATAAGGGAATTTGAGAAAATACAATTTTTTTATCGTTTTCTTTCAAACAGCAGTTCCTATGATTATTACATATATAGACTGACCATGGAAGTACTCAGCAGAAGTTATGTGGCACCTTTGCATTCATGGCTAGGTCATGCTTAACTCTGGGAAGATGAAACGGAGGAACATGGCTATTGCCATTTAGTTCTTCATCTGTCTTGATACAAACTATTCACCGTCAAAGTTCAGACTGCACAGAAGGACCTTTTTTTTTCCCCCAGCTTCAACTTTTGTAAGTGGTTTAAGAGTTAAAATAATAATTAAAACAATGTAACTTAGTTACAGCTGATAATAATTTGATGTTGGTAGCCTTTCTAAATTTGAAGCTTGGGTTGGTCTCTTCAAGGTCAGCAAGATTCAAATCTCGTCCTTTCTGTGTTGGAGCCATACCAGCTACCAGATGGGCACACATGCTGGCTCCACTGCTTGAGGGGATCCCACCCACTAAAACACTTAGTTTTTATGTCTTTCAACTCCTTAGGCCTGCAGAGGTCTGGAAATTTGCCACTTGGAGAACAGTACAAGGCTAGCATTAGACCAAAGATCCTCTGCTCCTGGCCCAAGCACGTCTCCCAGTGGTCAGCGCATGGACGTGGTGGTCTCTGATGCCAGCTGAACGTCAGAAGAAGACCACTGTTCAGTTGTGTTAAAGGCTGGGGAGCTCAGAAGGAAGACACCCTGCAAATTTTCTTCTGCATTACCTGTCTGCAAATTGGGTAGCAGAAGGACGCTTAGTTAAGGGATTAGTGAACACGTATGCACTACGGAGCTCGTGGCCCTAAAGGAAAGAGTGGAGATAAGTGTGACAGAACTCAAGGCAGGCTGCTGCTTACCAGCAATGCCTTCTAGTTTGGTGGGCTCAGATGAGAAGGGATACGTTGTCCTTGTGTCAGGCACTGACGTATCTTCCCCCACTGCACTATAGTGCAACTTGGCAGCAAGGTTTTGAGTGGATTTTCTTTAGGTCATGGGTAAATGATGAGAAATATCTCATTCAGGATGTTTTCTTAAGCCAAAGTAATGTGTGCAGACCTTTTCCTGACACAGGCTGGAAAGTGGCAGATGTTCAAGTGCAGGTTTGAGGTCAGCATGCCATGAATGTCGGTTTGTGTTTTCCTAGTTTCATGGCTGGGAGTGTCAGGAGAACAGGGTGGATTTGGTAAAGTATGTAACTTTTTAAGCTGGATGGTTTTGTTGCTTCCTGGCTAGTCAGTTTCTTGGAACAAATGTCCTGTATAGTTTGCAGGGAACATTTTGCAGTTGGACTACATCTCAGGATGTTTGGGTTTTGTTTTTTTTCAAGTAGCAAAATCAGTTGTGCCAAGCATGGTGATGTATCTAGGATGTTGCTTTAGTTCATCAACAATTCCACTATTTGTCACTAGATGGGGCTTTAAGCAAAGCTGTTTGTCCCTGGCTGGCACCTATGATCAATAGGGTTTGATTTTTGAAAGGGAGGAAGAAAAGTATGTTACAGATGGAGATAAATTCATTTGAATTCTGTTGCAAACAGATGTAAATCAGTTTCCGTTGACATTAGGACCTGGCACTGAAGCTTCCTAAGTTCATTGTGTTAGCATGTATGTTTTTCTAGTTGTAGCCACTTGCTCAAAGTTTTTTAGAACATTAGTGCACAGCCGGAGTTGAGGTAGGTTGTTCACCGTTTGTCTGGACTGCGTTTTCAACTTGACGCTTGTAAAAAAACTTGCTTCTGTGTCATCAGCCTGAATATAGTGTGAGGAGGTGCAGGAGAATGTTCTGAGTTCCAGGACACCTATGGGTGCTGATTTGTGCAGTACAGCAAACAAGAATTGGTCGGTACTCAGAAGCAGCAGCTTATGTTTCATCTTTACCTGGTCTTGCTTTGGCTTCCGCTTCCTACATTTTTGTGTACATCAGGCTACTAGTAGTCGAGGGTTACCTTCGGCGGTCTAATTTTTTCCATTACCAAATAAGAAATCACAAAGACAGAAAAAAGCCTTCTCTGAAATGCAAGAAGTTAGCATTCTTCTTCCTGCATATGTGTGATTCTTTTTATTAGCCTATTTTCTACTCTGAGTAATCTAACTTCCACCGACTCCTGTGATGGTTTCAAATAGGTATGTGGCAAAATTATGCAGACTTGGTAAAATGATAAAGTAGTAGCCCATACAGAGCGTATTGTGGCACTTGTATGTATTCTTAGGGTTTCTGTAATGTTATTTGCCTGTTTTAGCTTTTAAACAGCTTTTAAAATATTCCATAGGCTATAGTGGCCTATGTAGTCAGCTCAGATGGCACAACGTGTTCTCTAACGAGATTAGAGAACATCACCTCTAACAGTAGTGGTCTGAGGCAGGTTTGTGCTAAGCTAGGGCAGAGTCGGTTAGCCAGTGTTACCTGCTGTGAAGTGAAGTTGGGATCGTTGTCGAGAGAGAGGCATGGCCTTTTCTCCTGCCTTTGTGATACATGGACTGTTCCTGGAGGATATCACTGGTTTAGTCTATTAATTCATTGCTTTCTGTTAACAGTAATTGAGAGAGCTGGAAACAAAAGCTGAGTCATGTATTTCATCACCTTCATGTTAGTAGGTATATGGGTTCTATGGTAGCTATTGTGGTAACGACTAGAGGCTTATTTTAAGGGGCTTAACTGAGAATGTTCCACCACAATAAAAAGTCAGATTTTTGAAGGCTTTGGCTCACTTTGAAAAAAAAAACCTGCTTTACTGGTTAGTAGGTTCTTGGGAAAAATCTGTCTTTTTGTAGTTTCATTTGGTTAGAAAGCTGTCCCTGTGTTACTAAACAAAGCTTTTTTGCAGTTTAAAGCATCAGAAGAATGGTTGCAAAACTGTCAGAAGTGTATGAACATCCACATTGGTACAACTTTGTAAACACAATATAGGAGAATGTGAGCTGAGTAATTACAGAAAAATAAACAGTGCCAATAAAACAAACTGTTGAGACACATATACAATTTCCTCTATTTTTCAAGTATACAGCTGAATCGGTTATCTGCAGATGACTTTAAATTAATGTTTGGGGACTACAGTAAGCCTAAAGAGCTACTTCCTCATTTCGTAACAGGTGAAAGGGCATTTCAGTATGAAGAAATATTTCTTACATTTCTACTGATGTATAGATTCTGTTGCATGATGTCTTTTGTAATACAGAATTTACTTTACGTGATGATTGATTGCAGATAATGCATCTAACTGGAGAGTATGGAACATGCCTGTTTAATAGTATTGACAGCTGTTGTAACTGAAGAGCTCAGTCTTTCCAAGCTGGTATGTTTCCTCTTCAGAATATCCTTCATGGATGTTCACAAATGTCATCAGAAGAGATCTCGAAGCCAAACATTTCTCAGGTTGCATGGAAAAGCTTAATTCAGGATTTGACAACCTAAGTGATTCCGATGGTCCAGTCTAAGATGAAAACAGTAGCTGATCATCAGTCAAAACAGTTGGCTGCAGATTATTAGGGAATTAACACATTGAATGGAGTGCCTGCAGAGCTGCGCTCTGTTCTGAAGCCCACCTACAAAGCTCCTGTTATGGTTTGCTTCATTTAAACTCGTGTGCTGAGTAAAGGCACACACAGATCGTAAAACCACATTTACTTTGCACTTTGCAGTCTTTTCTTGTTTGGAGCAAAAGAGGGGCAATAACTGAAACAAGGACTTGAAAGAAGCAGAGTGTTTACTTTCTCAGTCTGGCTGTTCAGTTGAGATGGGAATCTAAAAGTGTTCGCAGAAAAACACGTTAATGTCCCAAGTAAGATTTAACTTCTCTTTGCAGCTTGATAGGTAAGGACTTTTAAATTTGAAAACTGAAGAATTGCAGTACTCTTGACAACTACTTAGTAAGTTTATTAAGTGGGTACAATAGCTGTTAACATGCATTATTTTATAAATATTACATTTTTTCATGGTTATGGTGTTTCAAGTTGCCTTTTCCTGTGTTTTCAGTAACAGTAGCTGAAGTAAGAACTGATGAAGATGCGTGGTAACGCACGGAATCCATGTGCCGTAAAGAGAGAGAGGAAAGGAGTGATATGAGAGGTGTAAATATAATGAAGAGCTACAGTAGCGTCCAGAGGTGTTGCAGACTGGCTTGTCTAGGGGTTGTGCGAAGGGTTTTCAATGAAATTCGGTAACTGTTGGAAGAGCAGAATGTGACTCTTCCAATTGGTAAGGGAAACCTTTCCGGTGTGGGTGCTATGAGAACACAGCTGTCTGTCCTGGTAGTCTGCACTCCTGGTTTGGGATTCTAGTGGTGCTATGATCACTTGAGTTTAAGAGCATTAAGTCATCTTACCTAAAACTGCAGGATTCAGCTAATGAACATGATGTATAATCCACTGAACAGGAGGCCTGAACTTAGTGAATTTTATCCTTTCTTTATTTTATCATCACTTTTGTGTTGTAGTACAGAGGGGGCAATTACAAGAACTGAAAGTTAACGATGAAGAAGGTTTTTTTTCAAACAAAATCTGAACTTCAAATTTTCTTGCTGACAAAGAGGGGACTCCCCTAGGATGCAGTAGCCTATACGCTGAAGAAACTAAGTGCTTTTGCCTGTATTTCAGTTAGTGCCAAGTCAGCTCTGAGGCTAATTAATTAAAACAAATTTACAATTAAGCCCAGGAAGGAAGACTAATTGAGTAGCCAGTTAAGAAAAAGTGCTGAAGGAGGGATCAACCTTAAGGGGAAAGTATGAGACTCCCAGTATTGGCCCATGAAGGACAATTAAGTGATAATTGCAGAGGCCTTTTTGCATCCAGCAAATGCTCTCTGACTTTTATTATGGCTGATTTTCTTCATATTAGTAGAAGCAGACATTTGCCTGTGGAGCAACTAAGCTTTACTTTGCACTTTTCAGGTAATTCGTAGGTAAAACACAGAGGTCGCTGCAGGAATAAATTAGAACACAGCTGCCAGGCTTCAACAGTATTTTAGCTAGCGAAAAAGCTCCTCTGTGTTTTAAACTCTAAATGTTTGCTTTATTTGCCTCTGCATTTTGTGGCATACCGAGTCCATCTTAGCATCCTGTTTAACCTTTCAAACAAATTACATTGAGTGAATTATGAGAATTTAGAATAGCTTCATTTTATTCAGTTGCTAACCCCACTTAAGATCACAGAAATCATTCCCTTGTCGTGAAATGGCTTCTGTTGTTTACATCCTGCACCCACGCTGCATGACATACGTATGTTTCTTGATGGAAAAAAAAGAGAGCGGGGAACTAGAACAGTAATACTGTTTTTACTGAAAATAATTTAACTCCTCTTCTGAGGGACTTTTTAAGATTGCAGAACTCATCTCTGGTGAGATGCTGAGGGTTGCAAATGAGGTGCATGCCCCAGTCCTGCACCTCTCCTTGCCCTTTTCTGTGGAACTGTGATGCTAATGAAGTACAAAACCTGCCTTAATTAATTGGACACATGCATGGGCTAAGAATTTGCTTAAATTTCCACTTCTTTTTTTTTGTGTGTGCATTTATCTGGAACTTGAATTGTTTCAGAAATTACAAAGGAAGAGTCTCCTTATGTATTAAAAAAGTGTTGTTAGTAATTTCCTTTTCTTCATGAAATTCTGTGTGTACATGCTGCCAGTGTGATGCAGTGTGTCCTGCTACACAAGCCGGTAGTTGTCCCCTTGAATTATCTGTCAAACGTGCTTTTGTCTCTTCTCTTTTTTTTTTCCCCCCGCCCCCTTCTCCCTGGAGCGGGTTGGGATGAGTCATTCACCTGCCACTGTTTCAGCTCAGCTGCTGTATCGAGTTTCAATCTGCTCCTTCATTTTTTGTCTTGCTGCCTAAACTAATTTCTTGCCTTTTTTGGATGCATTTCCCTTACCAAAGGTTTCTTTTTTGTGCTTGTGCTGCTTGCAAGGATTGTATCATTTTTCTAACTTAGTTCCAGATATTTGAATTATTTCAAAGGTGTTTTTGTGTCTGATGGTTCCTTTGCTGCCTCGCCTTCAAGCTTTGTACAGGGCCTGCCAAAGCTCCCAATTTTCTCGCTCGGAGAAGTGATGCAAAGCTTCCTTTGGCCTCCATTCTTTGAAAGATTTTTGTGTAGTTTTAATCCCAAGAAGGTCGGGTTAGGATGTCACTGGCAAGGTGTTTGTTATCGTTGTCATCTGCCGTTTTCCGGACTGCAGAAGCAGAACTGAGACCAGTTCAGGTCCGCATGGTTGCCCTTGAGCGTCATCCATCTGTTGAGGCTGGCTCTGCAATGTTGAAAGAATCCGTCCCAGCACCATTCCCCCTGGCCAGACTCATCCCAGAGCATCACAGCGTTGTGCTTTTTGTTCCTCTTGTGACACTAATTCAGTGTGCCGGTGACTTCCTTTGCCTTGGCACAATCTTGCCGTGGCCCTGCCATCACTTAGGCACCACGCCATACTCTGATTCTGTATTGGCAGGCTACTTCAGGCGTTCACCTGCTCTTGAATCTTCATTCCTCTTGCCAGTGGGAATGCCGTTTGGCACCAGCTGGTTTTGGCACAGAGATCTAGCATGGCAGTGCATGCCCATTGCTGTAGATCTGGATGCGGACCCATATGCCCTCTCGCACCACGTTGCTGTCTGACTTTTCTGGTAAATGCCAGGAGAAAATAATCTTCCTGGTTTTTGATGTTTCTGTGGTGTCTAAGGAGGAGCCTGGCAGACTGAATAAGCTGGAAGAGCTCACCTTTATACATTTCTCTCGGAGACAGAGCTGAGACCTGACCAAGCTCCTTTGACATATCCTTTCATGTGCAACAGCTCTGGCCACACAGTCAGAACCTGCCATCTCCCTTCCACCCTCCTTACTGCCCATGGGTGGGAGTGTGTATTCCAAAGTACATGAGAGTGTTTGTGTACACACTTGGCATCCTCGTTCTTGTCACTGCCATTACTGTGGAGAGGTCAAGAGGTGCAGAAGAGATCAGGAGGCAAAAGCTCATATGTGGGGAAAGAGAGCTTGTCTGAATCCAGGGCAACCAGCTCTAGGTGTTCCTGCTGGAGCAGGGTGGTTGGACCAGATGCCTTCCAAAGGTCCCTTCCAACCTCAACTGTTATGTGAAATTGGAGACTCTCGTGCTGTTCCTGTAAGTTTACTTCACCCTTGTGTTGGGAGGAGCCTTATGGCGTACACCACAGGTGGAGGGCCTGTTCCGTGTCACACAGCAGGCTATCAGTGTGCCAACCGGGAGAGTGGGGTGTGCCAGAGCGCTTAGCCACGGGTGAACAGCCACTCTTTCCCTTTCTCTGTAGTAAAAGATGAAATGTGCCTTCTAAGTTGTGTTCCAGCTGTCAGCTTTAACCCTCCCCCACTGGTCCTTGCTCTGAGGTGTCCCTCTAAGCAAGACACATACCTGGCTTTGGTGAGAAGTCTGCTGATCAGTTTTGGGGAATTAACTAACGATTTTCTGCACATATACCCCAAAACATTTTAGTATAATATCTTATAATACCTTTATTTCGATAGTGGGCTGTCATTTTCACTTGCAAGTCTTAGAGGGATCTTCATTATGTATGAGGGCTTTAAACCAGCTCGGAAATTTGGCACCTTGTGCAGTCCAGGCTATCGAGTGGCTGCTTTTCCTGGGTAACTCTGCATCTGGACTAACAGTCCTCAGCTGTCACGGGATGTGGTAAGCTGCATCAGACACTGTTCTCTCGCTTGGCGACAGTTCTAATTCTTGGGCTTTTCCCTGCTCTCAGCAGCTTTGTGTGACCTTTGGGACTGGAAGTCATAGATTGTGGACCATTTGTCTAAACGTGAGGTGAAGTGAATTAAAATACACCCAAGATTTTTATAAAAACAGCATGCAACTTGCATGCCCACTAACTACTGAGGCCTCTTGATCCTGCTTGATCCTGCACAAAATAGAGATTTCATGTTAGAGATTGGATAAGGAATTGCGTGCAGAACGAGTGTCGGTGTCACAGCCAGGTGTGGCTTTGACAACTCCAGACTGCAGAGAGGAGCACATTCGTTAGAGACCACTGACAGCTAAATTAAATTAAGCTAATGTGCTGTTTTGAGCATAATTGAAATTATACAAATATTTTTATTGATTTGCCTCTGCAGTATGTGAATGCTGTAATGTCCTTGCTGCTGTGAGTACAATTTGCAGTTGTTCCACTTTACTGTCTAGTAACTCCCTAATATTACGGCACAGTCAGGCCTTTTTTGAACTGTGTTAATTTGGACAAATTTCTATTCTTTCTATAATTTAGACCAAAAGCAGGAAGCATGTTGTTGGAGACCTCCTCCCCGTAACTTTGCCTGCAAATTGAAGATCATCTAATGCAAAGGAGTTCTGAAGAACGCTGTAACGACTGTCCAACTGGAAACAGATGCCAGTTTTAGAGGCACGTTGTTTCATTGATCTTAAAAGATCTTTCTCTAGTGTAAATTGTACATACGTGGTTTGTTGCAAATTATTTTGTCTTTTGTATCAATAAATATTAAATAATGCAAATCTGTTTTGATTTCTTTGATTTCTAAATCATTTCAGAATTAATTTTATAGTAGTACATGCAGTTTTGAAAGTACATGTAATTGCATGACTTTGACTTGTAAATATTTATAAATAATGTGAGTTACCTTGAGTGGCTTCAAGGATGTCACCAACAGTGATATCTTTCAACTGCTCTGTTGGAGCTGTTGAAACTCTTGAAAGGAGTATGAAAGTATTTCTCATAGAATAGAATCATGGAATCGTTTAGGTTGGAAGAGACCTTTAAGATCATTGAGTTGATCCATCAACCTAACACTGCCAAAACCACCCCTAAACCATGTCCTTCAGCAACATGTTGACCTGTCTTTTAAATACCTCCAGGGATGGTGATTCCACCACTGCCCTGGGCAGCCTCTTCCAATGTTTGACAACCCTTTCAGTGAAAAAATTTTTCCTAATATCCAATCTAAACCTCCCCTGGCGTAACTTGAGGCCATTTCCTCTTGTCTTACAGCTTGTTACTTGGGAAAAGAGACCAACCCCCACCTCACTACAACCTTTCAGGTAGCTGTAGAAGGGGTTAAGGTCTCCCCTCGGCCTCCTATTCTCCAGACTGAACAACCTCAGTTCCCTCAGCTGCTCCTCATAAGGCTTGTTCTCTAGACCCTCGCCAGCTTTGTTGCCCTTCTCTGGACACGCTCCAGCACCTCAATGTCTGTCTTGTAGTGACAGCCCAAAACTGAACACAGTATTTGAGGTGGGGCCTCACCAGTGCTGAGTACAGGGGGATGATCACTTCCCTAGTCCTGCTGGCCACACTGTTCCTGATACAGGCCAGGATGCTGTTGGCCTCCGTGGCCACCTGGGCACACTGCTGGCACATATTCGTCAGGCTGTCAACCAACACCCCCAGGTCCTTTTCTGCCCAGCAGCTTTCCAGCCACTCTTCCCCAGCCTGTAGGACTGCGTGGGGTTGTTGTGACCCAAGTGCAGGACCCGGCCCTTGGCCTTGCAGAATCTCAGATGCCAATACAGATTAGCTGTGAAAAAACGGCGTTCCTAGTTGACACTGGCTTTGGTTCCATTTCAGATCCCTGCTGTTCCTGTCATACAGGAACTCTGGGTTGAAATGTTGCAGAATTATTTTGGTCTTCAGGTAAATCGTAAACAGAGCTGCATTCTGTGGCAGTGTCGCCATCGTTCAGTGCTCTTCAGGTGTGTTACGTGATGACTTACCCTCTCCTCCACATTCTCCATGAAATTTTCAAGGTGTTTCCATTTAGCTGGAGATGGTGCTCCCTGAGAGTTACCTATTATGGCAGGTCTCGCATAGTCGCCAGAGTGAAATAAAATGAAAGCACCTCCCATCCCTTTGGGAAAATATGGTCCATTAGTTTTTCATTTGCCAGGAGCATCAGTTTTTAATATTCTTCCCTTTCCCTTTATCTCCTGGGAATATCAATCTGCATAGATCTATGATTAATTCCACAGCTACGAGCTCATTTGCTCAAAAATCTTTGCTGTGGGTAGTAAAAGTAGGTCTCCCAAGGAATGATTTAAATCCGAATTGGGCTCAAGTATACTATGCGTGGTGCTGGGTGGTTGTTGTTGAGTTTCATCTTGGTGGTGGTGGTGTTTGGGTGGTTGTTGGTGGTTTTGTTTTTCTTTAAAGTACCTTTGCCTTGTCTGAGCTCACTGTTTTTGTTCTAAGGCAAGTGGTGTAGGGTTGTCCGGCATCAAAACTTGGGGAGTCTGGATCAGTATTTCCTGGAGTCAAAATTCTGGAATCAAAACAATTTTTTGGAGGTGAGAGGGTGAGGAGAAAATCTTCCCCTGTGCAGCAGAGTACTGGGCTATGAATGGTAGTGTACTAAGGTATTTAAATGTTGCAGAGAGGGGAGCAAGAGGGGTTTCTCCCTCCTGGAAGGTTTTGCTGGAAGCTCCATTTTATAACACTCATTCCCATCAACCCTGCCCAAGCATTTTGCTGGCGAGAGCCTTGCTGAAGTGCCGGCTTTCCACCTGCAGTTCTTGAAGCCCTGTCTCAATCCCAGCAAGTATGTACCGTGAACTAAAGCCGGGGAGAATCCAGCTCTAACACTCGGCCGCCTGCTGCCTCTTCTGCGTGCCGGGTTAAGTGCTTGGGCGCACACATCCACAGCGCTTGTGCCCCAGGGCTGGGCAAACCGGGAAGGGGAGGGTGTCCCTGCCTTCTTGCAGAGGACCCAAAACTGCTGCAACTTGAGCGCTGTTCCGTTCTGGTCAGCTGCCATGTAGGTTGCTTTGTAGGATCCCTCGAGCAGGATGTGGATCTGGGGACTCTTTCCTCATCCTGATGGTTCCGACGGGGTCGTGCTCTCTTGCACTTGTGGTCTGACGCAAGGAGTCATTACTGCTTTTCTTCACTGCAGTGTTTTGGAGATGCTTTCATCCAGAACAGTCCATCACAGTTTCTTGTTAATTACATCAAACCAATGCTTTGGACAGAAACAGAGCAGTAGCCATGTATATCATGTACTGTATTTTGCTAAGCAGGAAGATTATTAATACATCTTTTTCTCTTACCTGCCTTAACCTGGAAGAATCGGAACATGTGCCCTTCCTGTGCCAATTAGCCTCAGTCGTAGCTTCACAGGAGGAGGGCAGTTCCAGTAGAATCTGTACGGTGACGCAGTATTAACTTGCAGGAAGTAAGGAGCTTCTTTGTCTTGTATCTTTGTCTTGGTTCTTTTTTTAGTAGCTGTGGTGTGGTGCTTTTTCAGTTCCTCCAGTGATCACAGATGACTATTTCAAGTTTGTCAGGTCACTGGAAAGTCAAGAACATTTCAGGAGTTGTAAGGAGCCATGAACAGGAAAGGTGTACGATTCGTAGGGGGCACAACAGAACCTGGGGCTGAGTTTCTCTTACATGCAAAAGATTTCAACAGCCAGAGACAGCCACGGCACGTGGGCTGCTGGCTCGGCACGTGCCGCGAGCCATGGAGTCACCGCTCAGGGACCGCCAAGCCAGTCCTCAGCTCGGCTGCTCATCTGTGTCTTGAGATGTGGGGGATGTAACGGCAAATGCTGGTGGCTGGGACTTGAGAACAGCCTCAGAAACTCCACGTTGTCCGGTGGTGGTAGAAGGGGTTATTAAAAGTCACATTTATTACACACTTTTTGCAGGTCAGGGTTGGTTTTACCATGTGAGTCTCTTGTGTATTTTCAGTATCTCCAGTTAAAAGAATCCTCTCCCATTGGAAGCAACTTGGTCGCACTGGTATGTGGTCTGCTGGTGCACAGCTGTGACTGCTGTCTCATGTGATTCAGCCATTCCTAAAGTAAGACTCCCGTTCCTCTGCAGATAATCAGGTTTAACTTGACTGTTAAGGACTGTGTGGTTTTTATTTTGATTTTTTTTTCCTTTCTCTTTTGAACTGGGTATTATCCATACACATCCCTAACTAAAAGAATATATATCAAACCAGTGCCATATGTTTTGGCGCGTAAGGAATTAAGACTATAAAGTGGAGTTTGTTATGTTGTGCAAAGAAAGCCGAAGGACGACANCACACACCCACACACACACACACCCCCTTCCCTCCCCTCCCAGAAGGTAAACAGGGAATGCATGCAGTTTGAGCAGAACAAACAAGTCAGAAGACTGCCCTTGGCTTTCAAAAATGCTTTTTTCAGATTTGTTAGGTAGCTCACATCATCTCACTCTGAATGAATGAATGAACGCTGTGTTGTTTTGGCACAGGGTTTTTTTTGTTTGTTTGTTTGCTCTTTTTTGGCAGTTCAGCCTCCAAAGAAGCTTCTGGTGGCATGCCCCTGTACCCTAGGCTGGCAGAGAGGCTGGTAAAATGAATGCAGGAGCAAATGTGCACAAACCCCAGTCAAAATACATTGAGAAATATGTTTTGAATGAGATTTTTTCCTCAGGTGTGAGAGTGCTTGTTGCTCTTTTCCTTTTTCCTGCATACCGAGGCTCCCAAGTGCCAAGCCTCTGCACCCTTGGCCCGCTGGGTGCCGAGGACGGCGCTGCCATCTGCCTTCCACCATCTCCAGGCTGCCGTGAGGGATGGTGTTTCCCAGGGAGCAAACGTCGCCGCGCTGCCCTGGGCTCCAGAAAGCGAGCGTTGGAGGAGGGAGGAAACCAAGCCAAGCCAGGCTTAGAGAGCTGTTGGAGGACACACAGAGATTTGCGGTCAGCCGAAGGAGACCGGCATCCGCCCGCGATCTGCGTCCCTTCTCTGCTCGGGAGGTATCTGTGCGCTGTTGGTGCTCGCAGTTCTGCTGGGGGCAGCGTTTGCTTTTTAGCTGGCTCTGGTTTGGAGAGCTCTGCTCTACCCGACACATGATTTGCTCCTTTTGTCACCCAATGTGTGTGCTGAGCCTACTGCCCTCCATTGACTCGCCTTTTCAGAGTTTTGTTCCTGGGACCCTCCTGAGGGCTTTCTTTTGATTATGGTTTGTAATTTTAAATAATTGAGGAGTGGTGTCGTCTTGTTTATATCCATGGAAACTGGAGCCATGGGTTTTGAATCACTAAGTTTATACCTAGGCACAATTGCTACCACAATCATGGTCTGCTCCATACAGGCGTATGTTTTCATTTCGAGAGCCTGAGTTTGCAGAAGATAGTGAACGAACTCCTTATTTTAGAGTCTACTTTATAGCCAAACGGCTGCGCTCTGAGTGCTACAAGGGTTAACATTCAGTGAGGCACATAAATTGCTCAGAGCTTCTAGCTCAAATGTCGACAAACTTAGTGCTTCTGCAGGTGAAATTTTATTTCTTTTATGGCAGATAGTTAAGATGCACACCTGAATGGGAATGTATGTAGAAAAGAACTCATATTTAGCTCCATGACTTCCCTGAGTGATAGCAACACCAAGACCATCTTCCTTTTTAGTTACATGCTTTGCATTCCTTTGTCAGCTATGTATTCAAACTCTGTATGGGGAGTGGTATATTTTCCCCTGTGCTCTGTAAATGAAGTTTTGTGATCGCAAGACATAGCTTCTGTTTTCCACTAGAGGCCGATAAAGTGTAGGACAAGGCTGCTGCCAGGGTTTCAGCAGAAAAACCCGTCTTTTTTTTCCTTCCAGACCTGTTGCTCGGCTGTGGTATTTCCATCTTGATGATTATTTCTTCTTTTAGAAATGGTTCTCCCTCTAATGAAGTGGAATTCAATTGCTAAGTCTTCCTTCCAGTGTTTTGTTCCCAAAACCTTCAAGAAGTTAAAGAATTTTCCTCTTGCTTTGCTCATACCTATTCCTTCCATGTTTTTAATTTCTAGCTGTTAACCCTGTAGCAGCCTCCATGGAATAAAAGGGAGATCAAAAAAGTGATGGAAACAAAGTGGGTAATGCCAGTGCTCTGGTCTTCTAAGAGTTTCAGAAAATGGTATGCCTTTAGCTACTATATTTTACCGTGGATCTTCCTAAATTTTGTGCTTACCAGTAACCAAACCAATGACATCCGATTCCAGCTGAGGGGCAGGGACCTGTCCACACTCTGTCACCAGTCTGCCCGGCGTGCCTTTGCCTCCTGACTCCCTGGGTCATATCCCAGTCCTGGGTAACAGCACTGCTGTATTGCACAGTTATTGGGAGGGTCGGGACAGCAAAAGTCCTCAGATATGAGGATGGTGGTGCCAGCTCTGTGTCACAGACAGGGCAAGCCATCTGGGACAACTCTTGCTGACCTTGGAAGTACTCCTGGCTCAAACCAGCGAGGAATAACTCCGCCTAACATGTTGGTTAAAGCCAGGAATGTTTGCAGCAAGATGAAGGCGCTGCTTGGTGCCTTAGCTTGGAAGATTGTTTAGGATTTTGTTGCTGCCTAGCAGGGGTCTCGTGCGAGCAGTGCCTATGTGTAAGCTCCCCCCGTCGCCACGCTGCTGGGCCTGGTTAGAGCACTGTGCTTTGGCTGCTTCTCCTAAAGCTGCGAGGTTTTCTGAGGATTGCGGGGAGCTCGATTTTAGAGGGAGCTGGGCTTCTCCTTTTGGAGGACATGCCGCTGTGGTAGGAAGCCAAACTGAGGTGGGATTGCAGCTCAGAGGGACGTTGCCCAAGGCATCTCTCATTGTGTGGCAGCATGGCTTAATGCAACCCTTTGAGCCAGGGCGCCCACGACACCCTGCATCCGCTAGCTCCCGATCCCCCCACGAGCCGGAAGGATTCTGCTGTGGCATTCCTCTGGTTAGACAGGTGACATCGAGCCCAGGCACACGCAGCGTGGGACAGGCTGTAACCCATGAGGGCGAGTGTCCCCTCCAGCTTCATTCATCTGCCATCTGTGAAGGATCTCCTGCTCTGGCAAAGAGCTCTGCTTTGGAGTTTACACCATAGAGTAGCTTTTCCAGAATATATGGAGTTTGCAGTACTGCAAACTCGGCACAGGCCCCTGAAAACTGACCCCGAGTTCCCAGTGGCTTCGGCAAATATTGAACACCTTACTGTCAACTGAAGAAAGCTGATTCATTATTATTATTTACTCCTTATTAACAACTGGTGTAACACAGCAGGGAATCAAGAGCAGCAGCAGCTTCCTGGACGCTGCCTGATGCTGCTGGTGGCCGCTTTGAGCAGTGCTACAGTGTGAGGCTCATGCAGGACCTACGATCGGAGGGAGGTACCAGCTGCTTAAAATGGGGAAAAAAGGAAGCAGAGGGAATCTGGCTTGGCTTTATTTATCCCCTGGTGTGAGAAGTGTCACAAACACTCATACGGTAAATAACGTAAAATGAGAAAGAAGTAGGAAGTGAGACTGACGCATCAGCTTTCCATCTAAAAGAGTCTGCAGCTATATTTACAAAATGAGCAATTCTGTGTATTACCGGTCACGCATGCTGTTTAATTTTCCTTGCTTTCCTGCTGTGCATCTTCTCTTTCTCTCATACGTGGATATCAAATAAAGTGTCGGTTGGAATCAGTGTTAATGTTAAATGCTCAGTACCTGTTTTGATCCTCTTTGTGCGTGTTCAGATATGCTTGAAAGATTAGGACCTTATGGTACAAGGTGCTGTGCAAACAAAAAGGAAGAATCTCTGTTCTACAGTGTTTATGTTCTAATTTACAAGGGGGGGAAAAAAAGGTAGCATGATTTTTTTGGTGTTTCTACGCTACTTGAAACAGCGGGGCCAGGGCCTCTAGGCACTCTTATAAACCAAGCCAATATTAATAATTCTTCATTTTCTGGAAGAATGGAGTTACAGGGTGACTTTCTTGCTGTAACTCGAGCAGAGTGAAACAGGCGCGTAGTCTGAAATGTGAGCCCCGAGTTCCTTGGCGGCGTTTCAAGACAAGCACATCTCTCTCTGCTGAGGTTTGCCACATCAGAAATACTCAAATGAGAACAGGGACTTGGTGTCTTTTCCTAGCTTTAACCCCAGGGCGCTCTTTCACTTGGCAACAGGCAGTCCCTTTCTGCCCAGCTGTTTTGCCCTGGTGTAAAATGAGCGAGTTGGAAACTCGCTCTTGAGCGCTGGCGGTGGAAGAGCCCTGGGTGAGGGCAGGTGCCACAAGCCCAAGAGATGCTGAGCAGAGGCAATGACTCTCGCATGATTTGTGCACGCACAAACGGAGGAGATTTTTAATGCTTTTTTAAAATATGTTAAAACTAGAGGAACGTTCAGCCCTGTTTTCTCAGAGCAGGTATTAATTCCGGAGGGTGATTATGTCCAGAGAGTAAGTTCCTGCCCCTTGTAGCGTGGGCTGATTCCAGGTGGAGCTGGCAGCCCTCTGGCCACGCTCAGGTTACGGCACTCGGCGGTGGCAGCTCTGTGTTGGGCCAAGGCAGAGACTTACGCTGGCGCCGAACCTCAGCTCCCGTTCACCTGCCGCCAACAACTGCGCCAGGGCTCATTTCAAGCTGCTCTGACAGGGGGAAATGCTATTAGATCAGCACATGTAGTATTTTATACTAAGCCTTTTATGCCATCCCTAATATCACAAGTCAGCGGGATGCTTGCAAAGGAGCAGGAATGTTTGATCTGGTCCTGTAATTTTGTTAACTGTTTCTTCTTATATTAATTTACATTTGGGCAATTCTGTAAGAAACTATAGCAGAATTTAATAACACTAATATTAAAAAACCAATATCAGGTCTGCATATTTCCATCTGATTAGTAGTTTTTCTCTTGATTAAATTATGCATTTTTAATAGAAGCCCTTCATTTGTCTGCAATAACATGGCACCATAGCCCTCTGTGCAAAGCGAGCACATTTCAGTGCCCCCTTTGCTGCTGCTGGTGCTGGATGCAAATTTCCTTGTTTCTCAGTAATTTTTTTCTGTATCCATTGTACCGCTTGCCTTTGCTTGCCTAGAATAAAAGGTCATTGTAAATCCTGATTATTCTTGGAAGTTGCTCACACACTTATTTCCTAGACTTGATATGTTTCATCCTCGAGCACATCAGAAATAGATTTAATCAAAAATGAAAATTTGTCTGGGAGAAACTGTTGGTGATTCTTTCTGTTTGTGGGTTCCCCCCCCCCATATAAAGTGTTTTTGACAAATACACACACACGAATTTAAACTGTTTTTCATTTTGGTTTGGAAAGCTGAAGTGGAATAAAGTTCTTCTAAGGCTTTCAATATTTTATTTTTTTCTTACAGGATAAAACTGCAGGGTATACTGCAGGTAACTTCTCTAAGGAGGTTGTTCACAACACTGATATTATTCTAAGGCAAACTGAAACGATGGTGAAGGTGGACTTTGCTGCCCTAGTGTCTCTCCCCTTTTCGGGACCAGTATGTGCATACTGGGCTTTGCTTTCCTGTGAGCTCTCCTTGTCTGTGGGTTAAAAAAATCCATGCATGTAGGTTGTCTGATTAATTAACCAATGCTAATTACTTTTTGGTCAGAGTTGTGTTTCATCCCGCACTAAGAGCGATCTCTGCTTTTTGACTGTGATGGAGCAGCTACCACGGGGCTGCAGTTTGGTTTCAAGGCAGGAAACAGAGCAGCAGTTAATTTTTGGAAGATAACTCTTGTTGGGTGCTATACGAATCCGACCTGAAGGTAAGGCAAGGAGCAAACAGGAAGAATTAGAGATCGGTGTGTGGTCGCAGGGCCATAATCTCATTGCGATTAGTGAGACATGGTGGGATAGCTGACATGACTGGAATGCTGTTATGGATGGCTGTGTTCTCTTTAGGAAAGACAGGCCAGCAAGGTGAGGTGGTGGAGTTGCTCTTTATGTGAGAGAGCAACTGGAATGTATCCTCTCCTTGGGGGCGGGTGAAGAGCAAGCTGAGAACGTGCAGGTAAGGATTAAGGTGCAGGCTAATAGGAGAGACACCATTGTCAGTGTTTATTAAAGGCCACCTGATCAGGATGGGGAAGTTGATGAGAGTTCTACAGACAGCTGAGAGTTGCCTCACAGTCACAGGCCTTGGTTCTCATGGGGGACTTCAGTCATCCTGATTATCTGCTGGGAAGGCTACATGGTCAGGCACATACAGTCCAGGAGGGTCCTCCAGTGTATTCATGACAACTTTTTGACTAAGGAGGTGGAAGTGCCGCCAAGGAGAGGTGCATTACTGAACCTAATACTGATAAACAAAGAGGGACTGGTGGAGGACATTAAGGTTGGGGGCAGCCTCGGCTGCAGTGACCCAGAGAGGACAGTGTTCAGGATTATGAGCAGTGGGCATAAAAAGACAAGTAGGGTTGCAACCTTGGACTTCAGGAGGGATAACTTAGATCTCTTCAAGAAACTGCTTGCAGAAATCCCATGGGTTAGGGCTCTAGAGGGTAGGGGAGCTCAAAGAGCTGGTTGATATTCAAGTATCACCTCCTCCAAGCTCAGGATCGGTGCATCCCTAAGAGCAAGAAATCAGGCAGGGGAAGCAGGAGACCAGCATGGTTGAGCAGGATGCTCCTGAAAAAGTTCAAGTGGAAGAATGAAATTTACAGTATGTGGAAGAAGTGACTCACCACTTGGGAATATTACAAGAATGCCGTCAGAGTATGCAGGGATGAAACGAGGAAAGCCAAGGCCTCCTTGGAATTAAATCTGGCAAGGGATGTCAAGGTCAACAGGAAGGGTTTCTTCAAGTACATCAGAGGCAAAAGAAAAACCACAGAGAATGTGGGCCTGCTATTGAATGAGACGGGCATCATGGTGACAGATGATGCAGAGAAGGTGGAGTTACTGAATGCCTTCTTTGCTTCAGTCTTCACCACTCAGGCCAGCCCTCAGGAGCCCCAGACTTTACAGGTAACAGAAAGTCTGGAGGAAGAAGGACTTCCCCTTGGTTGAGGAGGATCAAGCTAGAGATCAGTTAAGTAAACTGGACATCCACAAGTCCATGGGTCCTGATGGGATGTACCCATGAGTGCTGAGGGAACTGGCAGAAGTCATTGTTGGGCCACTCTTCATCATCTTTGAAAGGTCCTGGAGAACAGGTGAGGTGCCTGAGGACTGGAGGAGAGCCAGTGTCACTCCCTGGAAAGATGATGAAACAG